>JARYGA010026243.1:0-120094 GCA_030545235.1 Helianthus tuberosus
ACTGGGGTTCGACACTTTCGTCCATAAAGTGCTTCAAATGTTGCGGCATTGATACTTGTGTGATAACTATTGTTATAAGAAAATTATATTAAAGGTAAGTGATCGTCCCAATTACCTCCAAAGTCAATTACACAAGCTCTAAGCATGTCTTCCATTGTGTTAATTGTTCTTTCACTTTGTCCATCCGTTTGTGGGTGATAAGCCGTGCTTAGTTTTATCTTGGTTCCCATTGCCTTTTGGAAACTTGACCAAAAATGAGATGTAAAGCGGCTATCTCTATCAGAAACAATTGATAAAGGAATGCCATGTAAAGAAACAATTTCATTTACATCCAATTTAGATAATTGTTCCATACTAATTGTTTCCTTCATTGGTAGAAAATGAGCTGACTTAGTTAATCTATCTACAATCACCCAGATTGTATCATTTCCTTTCCTAGTTTTGGGTAATTTAGTAACAAAATCCATTGTTATTAATTCCCATTTCCACACCGGCATTTCTAATTGCTGTAACAAACCTGAGGGTTTCTGATGTTCAGCTTTAACTTGTGAACAAGTTAAACATTTAGAAACATAGACTGCTATGTCCTTTTTCATTCCTATCCACCAGAAATATTTCCTTAAATCCTGGTACATTTTATCATTTCCTGGATGCATCGTATATTTAGACTTATGAGCTTCTTCTAATATACGATTACGTAGGTTTCCTAATTTAGGTATCCACATTCTCTTTTTATGGAACCTCCAAATTCCATCTGTTCCTTGTTCCAATTCTTTTAGCATACCTTTTAATTTTTCAGAATCATCCTTAATTACTGATTCTTGTACTTCTCTTATCTGATCATTTAAATCTACTTGCAGATTTAATTTAAGAGAACGTACCCTTTTTGGCTTTTCATGATACTTTCGACTTAAAGTATCTGCCACTACATTTGCTTTTCCTTCATGATACTGGATATTACAATCATAGTCACTAAGAAATTCGATCCAGCGTCTTTGTCTCATATTCAACTCTTTCTGTCCGAAAACATACCTTAAACTCTTATGATCAGTGAATATGGTAAACTTACTACCATAAAGGTAATGTCTCCAAATTTTAAGAGCAAAAATTATAGCTCCTAATTCTAAATCATGGGTTGAATAATTCTCTTCATGATTCTTAAGTTGTCTAGATGCGTAAGCTATAACCTTTTGTCGTTGCATCAACACACATCCATAACCTAATCTAGAAGCATCACAATAGACTACGAAGTCTTCAATTCCTTCTGGTAATGCTAGTATAGGTGTATGGGTTAATCTTTTCTTAAGGATTCTAAAGGCTTCTTCTTGTTTTATTCCCCATTCAAACTTAACAGATTTACAGGTTAGCTTAGTTAAGGGAATGGCTATTCTAGAGAAATCTTTAATAAATCTTCTATAATAACCGGCCAATCCTAAGAAACTTCTAACCTCGGTTGGTGACTCAGGGGTTTTCCATTTCATAATCGCCTCGATTTTTGTTGGATCTACATGAATTCCTTCATGATTGACTAAGTGTCCAAGGAATTGTACCTGTTCTAACCAAAATTCACACTTTGAAAACTTAGCATAAAGTTTTTCCTTTCTTAACAGACTTAAAAGTGCGTGCAAATGTCTTGCATGATCCTCTTTATTCTTAGAATAAATTAGAATATCATCTATAAAAACAATTATGAATTTATCCAAATATGGCTTACATATTCGGTTCATCATGTCCATAAATGCAGCTGGGGCATTGGTTAAACCAAATGGCATGACAGTAAATTCATAATGACCATACCTTGTTCTAAATGCGGTCTTAGGAATGTCCTCTTCCTGTACTTTTAATTGATGATATCCTGACCTTAAATCGATTTTAGAGAAAAATCGAGCTCCTTGTAGCTGATCAAACAGATCATCGATTCTTGGTAATGGGTACCGATTCTTAATCGTGACCTTGTTTAATTCACGGTAGTCAATGCACATACGCATTGAGCCGTCCTTCTTTTTAACGAACAATATCGGTGCTCCCCATGGCGACGAACTTGGCTGTATGAATCCTTTTTTCCAACAATTCATCTAATTATTTCTTCAATTCTTGCATTTCTGCAGGTGCCAAACGGTAAGGTGCTTTGGCAATCGGTGATGTTCCTGGTATTAGATGAATCCTGAATTCAACTTTTCTATCTGGAGGTAGTCCTGGTAATTCTTCTGGAAAGACATCTGAAAACTGAGATACTACTGGAATATCTTTTAAATCCTTTCCTTTAGTGTTAGTGATTATAGAAATCAAATACACTATAGAACCTTTTCTCATACAACTGGCAGTTTTCATCACAGAAATGAATTTAGTAGACCTAGAAGGTTTATCTCCTTTAATTGTGATCATTTTACCTTTTGGTGAATTTATTTGGATTAACTTTTGATCACATAAAATACTAGCTTTATTGGCTATTAACCAATCCATTCCTAAAACAACATCAAATCCTACTAGATTCATGGGATACAGGTTTGCAATAAATTTCTGATTTAAAATTTCTATGCTTGCTCCCTGCAAGATTTCAGAAATCCTAATGGTTTCTCCATTAGCTGTCTCTACTAAGCATTCATGTGGTAGTTTAGTTAATGACTGACTTAAATTTTTGCAAAACGATGTATTAATAAAACTTTGGTTTGCACCAGAGTCAAATAATACTTTAGCAAAGACATCATTAACTAAAAACGTACCAGCTATGACATCTGGGATCATCTTGGCTTCTTCTGCAGTCAGAACAATGCTCTAGCATTTTTAGTATTCTTGTTGTCTGGAGCTAATTTTGGGCAATTTAGCTTGAAATGACCTTGTTCTCTGCAATTGTAACATACCTTGCTGTTAGCCTTCTTCCTGCAATTTTCTTCCTTGTGTCCCGACATTTTGCAAAAGTTACAGTATATGGAGCATCTTCCTGAATGCTTTCTTTTGCAGTACCTACAGTAAGGTGCAGAGGTAGAACCTAGATTTTTCCCACGGTTAGAATTTCCAGAACGAAATTCTTGGGTCAACTTCTAGGTTAGGCTCCTTCTTTGATCCTCTTCTCGGGTACGGACTAATTCATCAGTCAAGGTATTGGTTAGTTCTACAGCTTCTTCTATAGTTTGAGGTCTAGCTGCCTTGACTACGTGTCTTATTTCTCCAATTAATCTCCAAATATAACAGGAAATTAACACTGGTTCTGGTGAAGCAAGATTAGGCACTATCCTAGCATATTCAAACAATAACTTAGTGTATCCTTTGCTATCCACACCAGTCATCCTAAGGTTTAGGAATTTGTTTGCTATCTGTTCCTTCTCATTGGGTGGGCAGAACTTCCTTTCTACCTTATCCTTAAATTCTTCCCATTCCATATTATAGGTTCTATCACTTCCTTTTGTTTGGAGGATAGTGTTCCACCATTCTAGTGCTGCGTTTTTAAACAGACTAGAAGCAAATAGTATCTTATCTTCTTCAGCACACTTGCTTATCCTTAAGACTGCCTCAGTCTTCTCTATCCAACGTAAGGTTGCAATGGCCCCTTCATTGCCCGAGAATTCCATTGGTTTACAAGACCAGAATTCTTTATAAGAACAATCATAAGTCATGGTTCTTCTTCTTTTGGGAATAGGCATTTGAAGTACCAGTCCATTGTTTACACTGTTTTCTGGTTCAACAGGTCGCTTACTGTTATGTTTACTTTTATTATCAGCATCCTTAACAGTTTGAAGTATAAATGGCATGGCATCAATAATTCCCTGTGCTACTATATGTTGGATAGCACTATTGTCCACTTGGTTTCCATTGTTATTGTTGTTTGGGTTCTCATTATTAAGATTATCGTCATTCTGAATATTATCATTCTGGATTTCCGGGTTATTATCCAAATTGACTTGATTTCCTTGGTCGACCATCTGAATTTTAAACATTTATCCCATATTAATATCACAAATAATATCTTAATATAATTAATCACACGACACGCAGTTTTGCCAAAAGCGTAGATCATTGCTACTATACTCTTTTCATATACTTATGCGTCTATTACACACTAGTACAGAAATAAAGATTACAATACCAACAGAAATAAAATAGTAATATGCATCCGTACACACATATTTTATTTTTATTTTATTATATTATTATTACCACTACCGTTTCCTTCATCTTAACATTCACGGATATGGATTTATCCAAAAATCCATATTGCGTTCATCGTATTTCCATACGAGACGCTCTCCCACCTGACGCATCCTCTCACTATTTTCTAAAATTTCCTCCCCGAAAGTCCTAAAGTTCTTGAACGTTTTCTGCACTCATTGGGGGTGCAGGTTCTCGGACTGGGTTTGGAATCTGGGGTTCGGGTTCCTGATATGGGGGTGACAGTTCCTGAAATTGGTAAGGATCCTCTAATATCTCCCTAATATAATCATCTTGGTAATAGGGATCTAAAGGGTCCATACCTGGGTAAGCTTCTATGTTCTGTATGGGTGGATAATCCTGGATAGGGTAACGTTGCACAAAGTCCCTATTATCGTCCCACCAGGGGTCGTAATTCGGGTCTAGAGGGTTTGGTGCAGGTACCCGAGGGATTTCTTCTGGGTTAAAGTCGTGCATCTCCACTTGGTTTTCCTGATTTTCTATTTCCATGGGCTGATCTGGGTTTTGTGGTTGTGGGGCTACTAGTTCTTCCAGACTTGGGTCAGCAGCAGTCGTAGCTAAGATATGAAAATTAGCTAAGCTTCTATTTAACATATCTTGAGTATGGGCATCTGTCTCTCGCTTAATAGCTGCTAAAGCCCTTTGCTGTTGCAATTTCCTCATTCTCTTCCTACGAGCAAAAGCTTCTATACTGAACCATCCTCGTTTCTTAGTAGGAAATGGCTCTTCAGATTGAGCTCTAAAAGCAAATATTCCATCTTCCTGATCAGCAGTATACCCAGAAAGGGCAGGCTTTGATGATGTACCCTCATTCCTAGGTGATTCAGACAACTGACGATTCACGTTTGATGGTCCTTGATCACTCATACTGTAAATTAACAGATAATCAAATAACACATAACAATTTAATACAGTTATGCATTTATTTCCATTATTTCCTAACACAAAATTTAGAATTTAAGTGTCAGAAAAACACTTCTTTGGCTTAGACCAGTGGCTAGGCTCTGATACCACCTTCTATCACAACCCCCCGATCCCTGATCCCCGGGAACGGGCGGACGTGATCACAGAGTTTGGTGGTATCAGTTTTATTTAGTCTCGCAGTGGAATTTACATCAGGACCGTAGTTAGGAAATATTTATCAGAGTAAAACCACCATTCTTGATATTAATAAACACATGGGCAAAACCCAAGTTTCTTATTACAATACATTTATAGGGACAAACCCTATTTTATTGAATTTAAAACATCGTTTATTAGGTAACTTTTATAGCCACATTTTTCCCAAGCCTTCAGTGCTCTCCAGCTGGCTTTCATTAATTGGCTGTTCACATTGTGTTACCTGTAACGCGTTTTAAAAACATTTGTCAGTCAGAAATAGTGGTGAGTGAATCCCAGTTTAATCAAGAAACATTTTATCAATTAAGACAGTATTGATAGCGATCACATTGTTTATTTCTACACAATTACTCATTCAGTATTTGCCACTCGACCGGATCTATGGCTATGGTTAAATTACCCATTGGCTAACTCGTCGTCCAATGGTAATGCACTGTCATTCAGACTTACTACTACTCGTAGTAAATTTTGTATACAAAACCCCATAATACCGGCAGTAATTGAAGAACTACAAAGACTCAATCACCACTTAATTTCAAAGTAAAACATTTAAGGTTTTGTAAAGTATTCCAAAAACATTAACAAAAAGAGGATAAATTCACATTGCTGTCTTAGGCTTTTCGTAAGGGTTTCCTGGCTATAATCTATAATTTATACAAATGTACATTGATTAGTACCATAACCCTTTGAAATTATTAATGATACCCTCCCCGAGACGGCATTCCAACAACTACGTCGGGCAGAACCATGACAGTTGTTACGGAACCCTAAATCAATCGGGCAACATAACTGTTATGAAACGGGGGTTATAATACTTACAATGGAGCAGAACCTCGCTAATTAGGGGTATAATACCCAAAATATTATGTCTATAACTTTAGAATTCGTGAGTGAGATTTGAGAATGAGCGACGGAAACTGAAAACTGATGCCTGCTATTTATAATTGTGATATTGCATCCTGTCGCGGCCCGCGTGAAAGACAAGGTAACCTTACGCGGCCCGCGTCAACACCAGTCAACACTATAGCTTAGCTGAGTCGTTGAGTAGGTCCGCCACGATGTCGACACGTGTCGGCCTCTGGTATAATCGCGTGTATAGGTTTCTCCCGGCCCGCTTCAACTTAGACGAGGTCTTACGCGGCCCGCTTGAACTAAAGGTTTCAGCGAAGTCAAAGTCTGGTCTTGATACGGCCCGCGTAAGCTTGAGGTGAGGTCCTATGCGGCCCGTCTCAGCTTACTATTTCTTAATTTTGATTTATTTTATAGATATAACATAACTAGGGCTCGGTTTTCACATACGGGGTATAATATAAGACATATTGAGACATTTTAAAGTATATTAGAGAGTCGGAAATATTATGAGAATATTGGTTTTACCGAGGGTTGTTACACCCCTCTTTTGAAGTTGACGTTATCCTCGACTAGGTTTAAGTCAGCAGGGATACAATCCCAAATAGCTGGTTTAATGTATTAATAGTAGTTTACATATGAGGGATCAAGCTATTCGCACCCCCGCCATCGAATACAAGTGGGTATTGAAGAAGGTCCTAGTTAGCTTGACCCAGGTCCTTGCAGGATCTATACACTGAACAAGGCAAGAACCTTACTAAACCATTCCCTTAACCACATACCAGGTAGCCAACATATCTCTATATAGACCGTAGAGATATGAATGGTGAAAATCTTTTACTTTATATAGACAGTAAAGTAATGCTAAGACACCACGGACAAGGATAAAGAAGTTTCACCTTCAACATAAGTAACTAGTTATTAAAGTCATTAATACAAAACCAAATAAAAAGTGCGAAATGGTTAAAAATCAAAAGTAGTACATTAAAGACTTGTCTTCACCAAGTGATTTAAGAGACTTAGCCAAACATGGCCTTTGATTGACAAGAATTCTTACAATCAATCATGGATCCCGAGACTACTACACACACTCTAAGGTGGATGATAGATGATGGTGGTGGATGTGGATGTTGTAATGGTGGTGGAGTGGTTACAAAGTGAGAGAGAGGTGGTTTGCCAAGGGATGCCTTTGAAGTGAGCCAAGCACCCCTATTTATAGCCTGAACAGTAGCCCGGCCAAGGCCCCATGTCCAGTGGACACGCCCCCGTGGCCAACCCTTTTCTCATCCTTCATTAATTGCAATTATCTCCATTAGGCTCCACACGGCCCCGTGTTCGCTGGGCATGGCCCCGTGTTGGCTGGGCACGGCCCCGTATGCAGGAACGTATCTGTACTACCAAGATTTGCAAGTTTCTGCAAAACTTAGCGTTGACCACGCCCCGTGCTCAGCTGGGCACGCCCCCTTGGTGGGCATAGAAGCTTCCATAGCTTTGTCCATTTCTGCAGACACCTGACAACGCCCCCGTGTCCAGTGGGCATGGGCCGTGGTCAGCCTTCTGTTTCTTGTTTTTGCTTGTGGAGATGTTGTTCAGGGGTCGGACATGTCACGTTTATTCCTTTTCTTTGTATTTATGTTAGTTTTTGCTGCATATTTTTTACTTTTGTTCGTTTAAGCTCATTTGGTCCTGAAAATATAAAAGGAAGACAAAAGCACACTTTTTCCAACATTAGTACGAAAAACGGTTTAGTTTTATGCCTCATTTAATGTAATTTATATGTTTCATTTTACACACGTAAAATACCCCCACACTTGAATCTTTGCGTGTCCTCAAGCAAAACTCTTTATTATGTAGCTTAGATACCCAAATGGAATGGGGAGAAGAGAAGTTTTAGGCTTGTCGGGAATCCAAGATCATTATTGGGTTTTATTTTTATTTTATTTACAATCCTATTCGTCATGATTTATTTAGAACGATTTATAAGAAAATTTACTTATTTGGGCATAACATGCCTTTTTAAAATTCCATTTATATACAAGTTCACAAACCTCATGGGAGATCACTCAGCACTCGGCCGAAGATGTATTTTTGTGAAGCACTCGAGGCCGGCATGGAATTTACTTCTACAATAAGCTTGCCAAGCGATCAATCATCCTCCGATTTAACTATAAACCTTTGTAAATATCAAGAGGAATTGGGGAAGGGTTAGGCTTGGGTTAAAGGTAGGTGGTTTTGAGTTAGTGGTTAGTAAAAAAATGGCTAAAAGCGTAAAAAGCGTCGGTCGTCGTAAAACTTTTTGTTTTTGTGACTTCTATTTAAACTAAGCATTTTCAAACAAAGTTTCTTTGAGGACTTTGTTTGTTTATTGCTAGACTTTCATATTTTTTTTTTGATAAAGAAACTTCACTAGAAGACCGAGCTTTTTTCTAAAATAAAGGGTTAAAAAGAAAAAGGTTTTGATGGGTAAAGGGTGTTTGTTTTGTGGGTTAGAAATGAAAAGGTTTAGGCTCAAAGGGGTTAACTAGGCGATTTTTTGGTAGGTGATAAAGAAAATGAAAAATAATGGTGTTGAAAGGAAAATGGGTTAGTCCTAATGCCTCCATCATTTAATTACTTGGGTTTAAGTTGGTAAAGACTGGGAATGTATCGTCGTGGCAAGTTCTTCACACAAGAAACAAAAAATGATCATTTAGTTTAAAGATGTATGCTCAATAAAGGCTCAAAACTCACTTATTGTGGGAATGGGTTTATAATGTGATCAAGTATATATAATCAAATTTTAACTAGATTTGTCATGTTGTTTCATAATTTTCTTATGTTGGTTCTTTTTATCATGACGCTATCGGTTGTAAATTTATAAAAATATAACCCTTTTAGAACTTGCTATTCCTAAATTAAACCAAGAAAAGTAAAAAAATGAAAAGTTTTTGAAAAAATTTGGGGTGATTAGCGGTTCCAATAGAGTTTTGTGTAAGGCTTGTTGTTAGGACTTGCAAAATTCAAGGTTTTAGCATCCCCCCCCCCCCCCACACTTAAATTACACATTGTTCTCAATGTGTCCAAAAACAAGTTTTTTGATAGATTAAAATGTGTAAAAGTGGGTTAAAAAAAGATTTTATGTTACTGGGCAGCTGAACACGGGGTGTGGTGGGCTGAGCACGGCCCCGTGGTCAGACTGCCAGTATCAAATTTAAACAGAAGGCTGGCCACGGGGTGTGTTCAACGAGCACGGCCCCATGGCTAGTTACCTGAACTGGGACTTTTTCTGCAGAGCCTGGGCACGGGGGCGTGTTGGGGGGCCAAGGCCCCGTGCTGGACATGCTGAAATGATGGAAAAGTTGACGGAAGACTTTGTTTTCATGCATGGGGTGTGGTTTTAACGTCCCTTTGGCAATATCCACCTTTTCGAGTGTGATTTATTCCTGAAAAGTAAGACTAAACTAGAAAACATAAAAGTTAAACTAATCTAAAACTAATGATAATTCTGCGGAATGTTTCCGTGATGCGCCACATTTATAAGGGTCCTTAGCTAGACCCACCTTATCGGGTGGTTCTGGCTCTTCTTCAATTAGGGGGTCGTCATTGCCAATTGGATATTTCATTGATTGCTCAAGATCGACATACATTTTATAGGCCCCTAATTGAATGGGTAGGTTATTTTGCTTCCGATTAATCAAAGCTTGATGGGTTTTCACAAAAGGTTGTCCTAACACAAGTGGAGCATCATCAAGAATGACGAAGTCGGTTGAGACTATCGTTTGATTTGTTTGCACTAACACGTCCTCAACTACTCTCGTTAGTTTTATTATTTTTCGATTAGAAAGAAAAATGGGGATTTGAAGTGGAGAGAAATCACTAATACTTAATTTTTCGAAAATGTAGTTTGGCATTATATTAACACAAAGATCTTTATCAATTGTAATATTACTAATAAAGGAATTTGGAAAAAAAAACATGGAACCGGTGTAATGTTAATTTCAAATGGGCCATCTTTTATTAGCATAGTTTGATCACTAGTTAACTTAATGCTTACCATTTCGTCAATTTTAGTGTTAGTGTTTAACTCTTTTAAAAACTTAGCATGAGTAGGTACTAAACAATGGTTTCCGAAAGAATGTGACAAGAGGGTAATTTCTTGAAAATTAAACTATTTTTTAATATTAACGTTGTCGGACTCACCTTTTTCGTTGTTTAGTTCATGTGTCGGTTTTTCACCTACTTGTTCTTCCATTTTTACCTCTTCAACTATCACTTCTTTAGTACAAGTTACCTCTTCCCTTGCGCGGGATTCCTCTTCCCTTGCGCGGGATTCCTCTTCCCTTGCGCGGGATTCCTCTTATATAGCGCTCGATAGTTTTAAGGTGTTCTATTATCTTTTCGGCTATGGGAGAGATAGTTGGTGGTTCGTCAAAGCGATCAAAATAAATATCCTCGCTGCTTGAATTCGGAAGTTCGATCCTTGGTTCCTCATAATACTCATATGAGGTAGATGGTTCATACCATTGTTCTTCATTGTAAGTATATGATGGATAAGGGTCGTAACTTGGTTCTTCATAATACTCATATGAGGTGGGTTGTTCACGCCATGGTTCCTCATAGTAAGTATATGAAAGAGAAGGCTCATAACTTGGTTCCTCAAAGTATGAGTATGAAGGCTCATACCTTGGTTCATCAAGATATGAGTATAAGGGAGAAGGTTCATACCTTGGCTCTTCATAGTATGTGTATGAAGTGGTTGGCTCGTACCTAGGCTCCTCATAGTATGTGTATGAAGTGGATGGTTCAAAGAGGTCACAATATTGCACCGAATGAAGATTACCAAAAATGGTACAATACTCTTCATAATCATCCTCCTCATAGTGGTAGTTGTAACCTCCTGGGTATTGATCCATAAGAATCCCTCAGCAGACCACAACAGAGTCTCGGGACCAGAAAACCAAAATAAAAACGGAAACAGAGGCTGAGCACGGCCCCGTGTTCAGGTTCTGTATCTGGGTGTTTTAAAAAATGTGACTGGTTTTATTCAACACGGGGGCGTGTTCAGTGAGCACGACCCCATGTTCAGACTCTGTGTCTGGGTGTTTGGTTAATTTTTATGCAGCACGGCCCCATGTTCAGTCTACTGTATTGCAAAAACTACCTAAAAATGTGAAAATGTGCGCGCAGTTTTAAAAAGTTTTTTTTTGAAAAATGATCAGGCCGTCGATTTTAAGCTTTCTTAAAATCCTTGTGTCCCCAGCAACGGCGCCAAAAACTTGGTGTGTGTAAGGTGTAATATGTTTTTATTAATATTTTAAGCCCATTTTACACATTAGTCAAGTTTTAAATTTATAAAACATGATATTCTACTAACACTAAACACACACATGGGCAAGTGCACCCATCGTGAGTGTAGTATATAGTTGGTAAGATACCGAGGTCGTCTAAGGACACAAGAGCTTTTAGTTCCGGTTTATCCTCAACTTCTAATCAATCTAAAATTTTTGGAAAAGGTTTTAAATGAAAAATAAAAACTAAAAATGCTGAAAATTAAAATAAAAATAAAAACAGATAAACAAGATGAATCACTTGGCTCCGACTCGCCTCTAATGTATCCTTTGATGATTTCCGCACTTTTGCACTTTTTATGAGATTATCTTAGTTATAGTAGTAGGCCCCTCTTTTGAAGGTCTCAACCCAGTGGTTTGAGTCAGCAAGGATACAATCCCAAAGGGTCAGCATATTGAAAGATAATTAATTAAGTTATTAATGCAAAAAGTGGTAGGCCCCTCTTTTGAAGTTGACGTTATCCTCGACTAGGTTTGAGTCAGCAGGGATACAATCCCAAATAGCCAGTTTAATGTATTAATAGTAGTTTACATATGAGGGTATCAAGCCATTCGCACCCCCGCCATCGAATACAAGTGGGTATTGAAGGAGGTCCTAGTAAGCTTGACCCCGGTCCTTGCAGGATCTATACACTGAACAAGGCAAGAACCTTACTAAACCATTCCCTTAACCACATACTAGGTAGCCAACATATCTCTATATAGACCGTAGAGATATGAATGGTGAAAATCTTTTACTTTATATAGACAGTAAAGTAATGCTAAGACACCACGGACAAGGATAAAGAAGTTTCACCTTCAACATAAGTAACTAGTTATTAAAGTCATTAATACAAAACCAAATAACGTTAAAATTCAAAAGTAATACATTAAAGACTTGTCTTTACCAAGTAATGTAAGAGACTTAGCCAAACAAGGCCTTTGATTGACAAGAACTCTTATGATCAATCTTAGATCCCGAGACTACTACACACACTCTAAGGTGGATGATAGATGATGGTGGTAGATGTGGGTGTTGTAGTGGTGGTGGAGTAGTGGCCAAGTGAGAGAGAGGTGGTTTGCCAAGGGATGCCTTTGAAGTGAGCCAAGCACCCTTATTTATACCCTGAACAGTAGCCCGGCCATGGCCCCGTGTCCAGTGGACACGCCCCCGTGGCCAACCCTTTTCTCTTCCTTCATTAATTGCAATTGTCTGCATTAGGATCCACACGGCCCCGTGTTCACTGGACACTGCCCCGTGTGCAGAAGCGTATCTGTACTACCAAGATTTGCAAGATTATGCAAATCTTAGCGTTAACCACGCCCCGTGCTCAGCTGGGCATGCCCCCGTGGTAGGCACAGAAGCTTCCATAGCTTTGTCCATTTCTGCAGACAACTGACCACGCCCCCGTGTCCAGTGGGCACGGGCCATGGTCCGCCTTCTGTTTCTTATTTTTGCTTGTGGAGATGCTGTTGAGGGGTCGAGCATGTCATGTTTATTCCTTTTCTTTGTATTTATGTTAGTTTTTGCTGCATATTTGTTCCTTTTGTTTGTTTAAGCTCATTTGGTCCTGAAAATAAAAAAGGAAGATAAAAGCACACGTTTTCCAAGATTAATACTAAAAAAGATTTAGTTTTATGCCTCATTTGATGTAATTTATGTGTTGCATTTTACACACATCAGTAAATGACATAAAAATCATAATAAACATATTAAGATTTTATGTTCACAGGATAACACATAAGATATTAATTTCCTAACATAAATGGTTAAGGTTTAGGTATTGGAAGAACACCTAAAGGGCTTAAACCAGTGGCATAGCTCTGATACCACCTTCTGTCACAGCTCCCCGACCCCACCCTAGGAGCGGGAGCCGCGAACCAGTCAGATGGTATCGGTGTTTTTTAATTTGGCAGTGGAAATTTTCATCAGGACCAGAGTTAGGAAATATTTTTATCAGAGTTAAACACCAAAATCTTTAAATAGATAAATGGGATAAAACCCAAGTTTTGCTGATAATACATTGATAATAAACAAGTGGGACAAAACCTGATTTTCGTTTGTAATATATGTATACGGGTAACCCCTAATTATTGAAAATAATTCTTCTTTTTATTTAGGTAACTTTTATAGCCACTTTTCTAAGCCTTCAGTGCTCTCCAACTGGCTTTTATTAGCTTTCACATTGTGTTACCTGAAACGCGTTTTAAAAACATTTTATCAGCAAGAAATACTGGTGGGTGCATCTTAGTTTAATCAAAACAGTTTATCATTGTACATTATTGCGGGCATCCGCAATTACATTTGTTTATATCTACTCAATTACCACTCACGATACTGTCAATCCTGACCTGTGGTCATGCTACTACTCATAGTGTAGTAACAAGTAATGTATACAAAACCCCAACATACCGACAGTAATTGTAGAATACAAACACTCAATCACTATTATCATAATTTAAAACAATTGAGGTTTTATAAAAAACAGTTTACGAAAAGCAGATGTTGTCACACCCTGACTTTTGCGGAAGCGTGTTACGTGTGACTTGCTTAATATCATTGCATTCAATTATACCAAACAACTAAATGATTAAAACCTAATTTTCATCCATTACTAAGTTTCAAAACAATCCAACCAACATTGTTTAATACTAGACAAAGACTTCAAGTTTAAAGTACAAACCGACCAAATGTTTAAGTTTCATAAAGGACTCGACAAAATCCATTGATAAAACAAGGCTTTGAATTGTATACCTTATCTAAGATAAAACATCCAATTCAAACCCTACAAAAGTGCGGATGACATCATTATTGTAGACACATCTTGAAAACCTTGAACGCCCGCCAGATCCATTATCAATTTCCTGAAATACATGTAGTTTGAAAACATCAACAAAAGTTGAGCGAGTTCATGTGTTTTGTATGTGAGCTCTATCACACCCCCAAAAATACCACCAGCGGAAACCCCCGCGAGGCGTGTGACGTACCAGGATCTAGCCACTAATCACATTGAACCATAGACATATAAGATAAGATAAAACCTTTCAATAAATGTAATTGTATAATTCAAACACCATATAGTTTGTTTAAATAAAAGTGTTCAACAATGCAACATCGAGAAGCATTCCAAATTCCACGACCCATGACCACTCCAGCTTCCCAGACAGCAAGTTCCATGACAATGTACCTAAGGACCTGCAAGCATGCAGAAAAAGTGTATCAGACACGCTGGTGAGTTCACAGTTTGTTTTAACCATTTAATACCAAGTAGTGACTTATGATATGTTATGCTGATAATAACTCGATACCGCAGACGGCCCTTTTTGCCCTTCCCCAATGCTCTATCAAACATTGGTCATGATTTAAAGTTATTAGTTCACGCCCGTCCTATCCAGGTACGTCGTGAGGGTGCCAAACCTAATAGCGCTATCAACTAATAACCCCGTTGCCCTATAAGCAACTAACCCGGTAGTATGATGGGACATAAGTGATAGAAAGTGAGTATATTATCCAACATTAACGTTTACCGAAAACCGTTGCATATCCCCTGCAAGGATATGCGTTTGTGAAATCCGCCTCACATCCCCTACAAGGATGTGGGTATTTGAAAACTGCCTCATATCCCCTACGAGGATATGGGTTTATGAAAATCCATTTACAAGTTTTGTCAGTTTGATTGTTTCCACCGGACGCATGCTTGTTTTGAGAGAAGTGTACTCACCTTGGTTTGCTCGGTATGACTAGATATTCGTTCACACTCAATCAGTCAAAGCCTATGGTATTCATGTATACGTAATCAGTTTACATTCACATTGTACACGTATAAGTTTATAATCATAGTGTGCATTCAAAGCAACGATCACCAAGACACACATAGCAGCTATTCAAGCTCATGCAAATCCACACCTCATATGTAAGTTTCATATCAGCACCTAACAGTTAATTGTGCCATTCATATAAAAATCAATTTGTATTTCCACAGTCATAACTAACATCCTTAACAGGCAGTAACATAGTCATCCAATATCATGCACATTCTAGACCACAGTCTGTTGGTGAGGTTCCTTCAGGGCGACGAAATATCAAGATAGTTCGTCGACATGGAGGTGGTGAAATACTAAGGTATTTCATCGACATGGAGGTGGCGAAATACTAAGGTATTTCGTCGACGGAGTAACTTCGTGGGGAGAAAGACCTTCGTCGCCATTCATAACAGTTTTCAAGGTTCTGCCTAAATCACAACAATCAGTTACGCTAAACTTTTGAAACGTCTTCCCACGAATCATTAACAGGAATCCAAAATCTATTAACATACAATCATAGATCAAAACATGAACCCTAATCATGTCACTGAAAACCATAATCAATCAGATTACCATCATTAACAATTCATCAGTTCACTAGAATTCGCTTTACAGTTGTCATGCTATGTATACATAAGTTTCCCATAAATCATACGGCTAACTCCTGATTATGTTTCTATATCATTCACAACAACAACAGTCTATCAAAAGGTGTTTGCTACAATTCTCATCAACACACAATCCAAAACATGAATACTGTCCCATTAACACACCAAGAATTCACGCAACCATGTATGACAAATAGGTAAACAGAACGTTTGGGGGAAACATATGCTAACCTTAATCAAGATGGAATCGAAGAATAACTTGAGTCGAGGAGGGTTTGCCGTCGGTTTCGAAGGAGGAGAGGAGAGGTGATAAGGAGATTAGGTTTCGTTGATTGATAACTGATGCACACATATGCAACACAAGTAAAATACAACCGAGTCATATTTGGGCTTCACTTGGGCCGAAAGCCCAAACGGCGAACAGTTCATTTGACGAAGGAGTATTCTTCGTCGTGTAAGGGTAATGAAGAAAATCCAATGTTTCGTCGAGCTAAGGTGATGATGAAAATCCAATGTTTCGTAGAGTAAGGATTGTGACGAAGATCCTGTTTCGTCGGGTAAGGTTTCGTCGAAGTGAAGTTGGCGAAGGACATGTAATATAAACTAATCCTAAGTTTTATTAACAACCACACATAACACTACCTAAATCATGCAGCAATCATTCACATGTTATAACGCAAACAAAATACAAAAAAGAATTGTAACAAGTAACGTGTCGAGGAAAGACCTGGAGAGCTCGGGTTGTCACATCATCCCCAACTTAAAAGAAATTTCGTCCCGAAATTTGATAAGTAATACAAAAGCGGCGAAGTGTCAGATCAGGATGACCGTGGATTTTCCTCGGGTACCACAAGCTCGAAATAAACTTGTAATCACTGTGAGTATGAATTTGTAAACCGGTATGAAAGTGTCTATGAACATATCAATTAACGATTTGCAAGGTCATTAATATGTGTGCAACGGCGTAGGAAGGCTCAAACCTAGCAGATTTTGTACCGGGCTTCCGGCTGGAAGATATAGTCACCACCTTCGGCCACTTCCGGCTTAGGGGTGGGGCTCGCAACACCCAAATAGATCTATCACTCATGTCCCTCGGTCCTTATACGAGGATTAATGGTCTTAAGTGTGCGCCTACCCATTCACATGATCTAACAGTTCATTCCTTAGCTAACCATACCATTTATAAACGTTTGTAAACATTTGTAACATGCATTTCACCCCCGAAGTTTTAAAACCGAAAACAGTTAAAGGAAATGGGGGACATGAACTCACAATCTTGCGTCCTGCAAACTGGTGTAACTCACAGCTTCTCCTCGGTCGCACGACTACCTACACACATGCTATGGTTTATTAGACGGCTAGGTCGTGCCACGGCTTTTAGTCTTAAGTGTTATGACTTAGTATCTTTGAGTTACGTTTTTGATGTAATTAATATTATTCCAAAGTATATAATTATTGGTTAAAATAATAATATTTTAACTTAAATTATATTTATTATTTATTGGAACATTTGTTAAAATAATATATTTTAACTTATATGGTCTTGTAATCCTTTCGTGAATAATTTCCCTAAGGATGGGTATAATTATACTTGTATTTTTGACTTGTGTATTTTTGCCAAGTACTGGTGGCGTATTCCGGTGTGTATTTGTACCTACGAGAATACGAATTTTTGTTGTATTTGTTAAGTATTCTTATACTTAATTTTTGTATTTAAATTTCCGGAATATTATTTTTAACCAATAAAAATCACCAATTTATATTCTTAAAATATATATATTTTAAGAAAACTTTTATAGAAAATTATCTATAATTCTTCCTTGGCAAAAATAATTATATTTTCATATAAACCTCAAAAATAATATATTTTCAAGATTATCTTAGAACATATTAATAATTCCATTTTTCACCCCAAAAATAATACTACCTCCGTCCCACTAAGAGTGTCCTATTTTGAATTTTCAAAGTCTTTATTTATAAACTTTGACTTTAATTATATATTTTTTTGTTATATAAAACTTGATGAAAATTAACCCGATAAAAACAGTTGTAAATCATACTCAAATCATATAACTTTCATCAAGTATTATCTAACACAAACAAAAGTATTTAAGGTCAAAGTTTATAAATAAAGACTTTGAAAATTCAAAATATGACACTTTTAGTAGGACGGAGGGAGTATATTCTAAATTTGTTTAAGAAAATATATATTTTCTTCAAAATAATATATCTTCTAATAATTCAAGAAAAATATATATATCTTTTCTCTATGCAAAAATAATGTATTTTCTATTTGACAAAAATATGATATATTTTTGTAACACTTGTAAAAATTATAATTTTCGTTTCTTAGGCTTCCAAAATACCGTTTAACTTATTCGTCAAAATATATATATGATCTTAATTCCGGAATATATATATATGTAATCAGTATTCCTTGTTCGGTTTGTCAACTTTTTGGGTATAAATTATATAGGTAAAGAGTATGGTACAAATCTCACTATCGTACATTATGTACGCTACAACAGCAGCCATACACGTGTCCTGATTCAATTTTAACAAATAAGGGTATATCAGACATTCTAATCTAACATTTACGACTGCTAATAATTGAATCCCGTCAATTATTCTTCATCTCCTAACCGTCAATTATGGAGTTCGTTTCCTAACCGTTCCATTCAAGTATTATTCGTTTTTGAATTCGATTGTAGGGTTTTGATTGATTCCACACAGAACGGCCATTTTATTCTTCGTCATTTAGGTGAGTTTTGGTTTTTTTTTTTCATTTGTATTTTTTTTTATTAGATTTATAATCAGGGGGTAGAAGTTAAGTGTTTATTGGAATTAATTGTTGTGTTACTATATCGCATGTGTCTTTTTATATATCGCATGTGATGCTTTAAAATAATCCAACTAGTAAAGGAATGGATATGTTGCATAAATTCGCATGTTTAAATATAGTGTTTTCGCACACAATGAAGTTATATATATAATTTCGCATGTTTAATTCGAGATTTCGCAAACCTTAAAGATTTTTTATTAATTGTGCTTTTGATTTCCCAATCTTTTTTGAGTAACTATTTTTATTTTTTGCACAGTGTGTTTCAATTATTGAA
Source organism: Helianthus tuberosus (assembly GCA_030545235.1). Taxonomy (NCBI): domain Eukaryota; kingdom Viridiplantae; phylum Streptophyta; class Magnoliopsida; order Asterales; family Asteraceae; genus Helianthus; species Helianthus tuberosus. Next base: position 18,970 of record JARYGA010026243.1, read on the forward strand.
ATCAAATAATTTAGTTCAATAATTGATTTCAATAATTCATATCAATAATTTTTTTTTTTGATTATATATTTTATGTTTTCATTACTATTGAAAACATCCAATTAAAAAATGGCAGATCTACCATCATCCTCTTCTTCTTCTTCTGAACCAAGTATCAAGCAGGTTTTGAGGGAAAGGATTCAGCAACAGATTCAAGAGGATCAAACTTGTCAAGAGATGTTGGAAGCCAACATTTCTCGTGTAACAGAAAACATGAAGAGAAGACAAGAAATTCTGAACTTGTTATCCCAGATGCAAGTGAGTAGTCTTAAAGAAATTGCAGTTATGTTTATGGTGGATTTGGGTGAGAGGGATGAGAAACAGTTGAAAGAGTTGGCTGGTGCAATAACTATATTAAGATGCTCAATGAAGATGAAATTAGATTTTCTTTCATCTTTTGAATGAACTGTTTTTTTTTTTTTTTTTTTTTTTTTTTTTTTTGGTGTATGTTCCAATAAATTAGCATGTTTTGTCATGTAATGGCATTGTATTTCGCAAATGTTAATAATTCAATGTGAAACATGCGATTTTAATACAAAACACATGCGAAATAAGAACACAAATGCCAGTTAACAAACATCAATATATATTCTAAATTAATAAGAGGAACTAAAGCAGTTGAAACAGTTGAAATATGTATCATAAGTACATCATCAAATGAAATTTAATTGTCCCTGTCAAAATATGTTTTCATCCTTTCTGGGATTATATTATCTAGATCTTTCATATACCTCTCTTTGTCTTTCCTTTTGTCGAAATCATTGGCCATTTTAATTATTTTTAGACGATGCATGTTGTGCTCTGATAGAATGATTTTGCTGAGATATCTTGTCCTTAGGAGATGAAGTTGTGCCTTCTGTCTGTTGTTTACTTCATCTTCATTCACAAATCCTGTCACCCATGGTTTTTGGTCTCCCTTGTAGGTTTCCATGTGACGCATCGTAAACACTCCACAGTCTACGCCGTTATTCTTCGTCCTCCAAACCATTTGCTTTCTTTCTATCACTGAGGTTGCAAGTTCTTCAATAGCCGGTGTTGGTTTTAAAGCATCTTTTAGGTATAAAACCAATACCCTTCTCTGTAACATTGTAACATTGTGTTAGTAGCTTTTACATAAAATATAACTTGTATAAGTATAGGGTTTTGTATTACCAGTGTGTCTGGTAGCCCCTTGTATCTTTCGTTGAATTCTTGTTCAGCTGCTGAATTGTCAATCAGCTCAATTTTGCCGGATTTCAAGTTGAAGCACAAGACATAGAAGTGGTCACCTTGAAGTACTGGAATAAAGACCAGGTCAACCGATTCAAGTTTTTTTACCTCATATCTATTTAACATGTCTTCAAAATTCGAGGCAAATATTCTGAGTCGTTGGTTGTCTGTGTATTTCTCCTCGTCGTAAAAGATATTCGGCTGTATGTTATGTAACCAGAGTCAAAATCCATGCAAACAATGTACCAAATGCGAATAGTGTATGTACCAAATGCGAAATTACAACAGTGGTATAAAGGCAAACATTTGATTTTTTTCACATGCGAATAGTATATACAACACATGCGATATTTTACAAACAGTATGAAAATGTTTCAAAAGCAAAAATTCTGCCATAATACATGCGATTTAGAGATAACTAGTTTGCGAAATCATTATTATTCATTTATGTTTTAAAATTTAAAATGACAAAATGTATATGAAAACATACCATCATTGTCGAATACAAGAAGAATCTGTGTGGTGATGATTTTCTATCCCTTTTCTTCTCTTCAAGGTTTAGAATATCTACAAATGCATCTATTCCGTTTGATGCTACGTATTGTTCCCTGAAGAAGCTTTCAAACACAGCTTTGAATGTTGCAACCTCAGTTTTGGATCGGTAAAACTCTTCTCTGCCAGGCATAAAATAAATAATTAGTTTTTGTTTTGTGTATATTTTTATTAGATGTTTGTTTGTTGATATATGTTTTTCTACTTACTGCAAGCCTGCAAAGGTAGCAAATGTGAAGCGGATCACACTTAATTCTTGGGTCAAGAGTGCTTCATGCATGTTCACCACTCTATTGCAGTAAGGTGAACAAAATTTGTCTCCAAGATCTGCACATCTTTTTTCACCTCTTTTTTTTGCTTGTTCTATCGTCTTATAAAGTAGTTCGTTTAACCCTTTTGGTATAACTTGTTTTGGAACTTGATTTGGCTTTGTGGTTTTTCTCCCTCTAGTTGGTTTTTTTCCTTTATCTTCTACCAATGTTGGTACTATGCTCAAAACCAACTCAACTGAATGCAATTCTTCAGCAGTTACCTGAGGGCATTCAGGTTCCATTTCCTTTTCAATTTCAACGTCCGTATCGAGTTGTTGGGGGTTTTTTTCTGGCACTTCTTCCTGGACTTTTTGTGTAGATTCTGCCAAGTTCACTGTCTCTTCGACAACACTTTCATTTTCACCAGTTTCTGCATGCCAGAGTAATTTAAGATATACAATAATTTATGATGTTTAATTTTTGTCATAAAGTAAAGGGTTTTTATTACCATTGGCAGTTGTTTGGTAAGCATATACACCCGGTTCCACAGTTTGAATTTTTGCAATAAGGGTGTCTGTGACTCCTCCATCATCTGGTTGCAGTGTACCTATAGATTAAAATTATTTTATTTATTTAATACAGCAGAGTCAAAATCGCAGGTGTATACATGACATCATGTGCGAAATCAAAGCTAAAATGTTTTTGATAGTATCGCATGTGTTTTTCATAGGTTTCGCAAATGTATAATTTTTAGTAAATTTTTACATTATATCGCATGTGTTAATATTGATTTCGCAAGTGTTACCTTCTGATGCCATTTGTAGCAAAACATTGGATATTACTTGTTGTGCTTCTTCATCCTCTTTACCTTCTGTGTTTGTAGCAACTTCATGATGAACTTCAGAAGCTGGGTTTTCAGGTTCTTGATGAACAGGAGAGGCTGCAGGTCCATGCTCTTGAACCGGTTCAGGTGGCAGACAGATGGGATTATTCTGAAGCGTTTGATCCAACTCCTTACAAGCATTCATAACATCAATATCCCAAAAACACTTAGTTTTTGCCTCTGACACTAATTTGTTCATCTCTTGAACATCTCGAACCATTTTAAGGTATTTTTTGACATTTGCTTTCATCTTTTTCAACAGATTCTGTAATATCAGTATAGAAGTTAAATATAATTGATAAAGTTAAATAAGTTAAATTAACATTTTTATACACTTACCTTTTTGTTTGCTCTCGAAGCCTCTAGTTGTTGTTCGTTGGCTGTGTCATAGAATACCGACGGTGAAAGTTGAGCAGGAGTGTTGCAATAATCCATCATTTTCTGCGTCTGCGTTCCAACTTCAAAGTCAATGTTCATCTGAGACATTTCATTGATTTCAAAACCGAAATCCATGAACTCATCAATGTTCTCCTTATCTTTTGGCTCTTCCCCGGTTTCTTCGTTGTGTACTGCACGCGCAGTCCTTCTTTTGTAGCTTATCGTCGTGTCAACCGGCGGTCGTAGTGTATAATCATCCTCCGGAGGACGCTTTTCTTCTTCATTCTTTTCTTCATTTTCTTCTTCATTTTCTTCTTCACTTTCTTCTTCTTCTTCACTCTCACTTGATATCCATAGAGGTCCGTTATCCGAAATATGTTCTTCGACTTTATCAATCTCTGAAGATGTGATATAACGAATAACCGGTATTTCCACAGCTTTCTCAAACAGGTTAAGCCTCTTGTTGTACTCATGCGTGTACAGAAGCTGTATGAATAGCAAGATCATGTAATTATATAACAAAACAAACTAGTATTCTAAATGTGTTATTAAATGTAGTAATGTATACCGTAAGAAAGGCAACAGGTCCTACGAACTGTATCTTATAGTTTTTCCAGCCCGCTCGTGTCCGGCGCAAGGTTTCGAGTAGATATGAGCACCAATCTAGATTTTTTATTTCTTCAACATCTTCTACACCGAGCAAACATCTATCATTTGCAAGTGTTGCCTTTGTAATTTCTGCAAAGAACGTCATCCAGTATACAAGGAAATTTAATTTAAACAGGCTCCCGCCGTCTCTTTGATTTTCCATTGTATTTGCTATTAAGCCATGGGTAAGTCTCGCGTTTTGTCCCCACTGGTGGATGAATGTATCCCGGACCGCATTTCCCGGTTCTTGACTTTTTTCAGTTTTGTCTTGCTTTTTGACTTTTCTCTTATCGGCTATTATTTCAACCTTCTTTGGACCTTTTGGTATACCAAATACCTCATAAACTGTGTCCGATGTTATTTTTATTTGGTGTTTTCCCAAGTTTAGCTTATCGAACTTCTCATCAAAGTTTCTCACTAGCCAATATGCCAATCTTGTCGAAATATGGTTGATGTTGATATCAAGAATAGCTCCAAACCCCATATCCCTAACATCATCCATCTGTTTTTTTGAAAATCTTCTAACAGTATCCATATATGAGTTAGGTTGGCATCTCAGCAGTATTGCTTCATTGCTGTATTTGAAAAACTCTCTATGTTCTGTTTTAGGTTGTTGCCCTTTTTTTGAATGTCTTTTTGTGAGTATCTTTGATTTTCTTTTATCTTCTTTCTTCTCATGTTTTTTTCTTTTTTGGGGGTGGCTTAACAATTTCTTCATCTTCTGAACTTTCTTGAATCACCAATCTCTTTCTATTCTTTTTAATTTTTATCAGAGTTGATATTGGTCCTTCAAAGTCTTCATCAGATTCTATTTCTACAAAATCGCAAGCTATAGTTAAAAACACGTACAAAATCGCATTTGTCAGTTAATTATGCAAAACAATCCATCAATTCGCATGTATTAGATATCAATTCGCATGTGTTATTTTTATCAATTTGCATTTATGAGTTATGATTTCGCATTTGTTTCATAAGCATTACCTAAACAATACAACTAACTTCTCATATAAAATCGCATTTGCATTTATATCAATTCGCAAATCTAATTTAACCTAAAACAAACAAAGTTATACATACTAGCTTTTTATCATATGAAATCGCAAATGTCATTAAAACCACAACAAAATCCTTTATGATATCGCACACCCATCAGTATCATTAAGAAAAGTGCATAAAAAATGCAAAACCTAACAAATAAATATTCCTGCAATAAACCCTAGCAAAATTGAAGTTGTTATCAATATATAATGTTATAGAACTATATGTTTCAGGTAAAACGTTAATAAACAAACAAAATCGCATTTGATTTTAAAGCCCCTGTATATTACACCTTAAATCGCAAATGTAAATAGATACCTGGATTCATATTCTTCGCTTGTGGTCTGTCGTTGTTTGCTTTGCTTCTTTTCTCAATATTCATTGAATCGTAGTTGAAATCGCAATGGAGAGTAGCAGTGAATCGTAGTTGAAATCGCAATGAGTTGCAGGTAATGTTTTTTGGAGAAGGAGAATGATTTTGAGTTTTTGGGTGCTGATAATCAGGGGTTTTGTTCTCGCTATGGAAAATTATAACCTTGGCGGTTTCTTTTATTAATTTTAATTAGATTAATTTAATTGTTTAAACACGCGCTTTTAATGAGATGATCGTACGGTTGTTGTTGTAGCGTATATAATGTACGATTAGAGGATTTGTATGATAACCGGCCTCAAATTATATATTTGTTTTCTTGGAATTTTGGTAATATTTTGTATTATAATTCTTGGTATTTTGGTAAGTTATATTATTTTCAAGTCCTTAAATAGTATAACTAATACACATAATATACAAGTAATCACACAAATTGTGACATCTAAATTTATATTTTCCTAAATATATACTTAGTCACTTTTATTTATCAAAAACAACCCCCAACATTTGGTAATTTTTGTAACCAAAGTTATGGCAAATTTTATATGAAAAATCATGGTTAAATTTACTTAATAACACTTGTTTAAAAATATTTTTCTAAGTGTTTTAAATTGTAGAAAAATTTTGCCATAGTTTCCCCTTAAAAATGGAGGTTTCCATGCTTTCAAAGCATATCATTTTCTTTTAAAATCATCACCAATCAACAGCAATTCAATCAACACTTACCGTGTGCCAAAATCATGCAATTTACACTACATCATGAACTTAAAATTTTGTAAAAACTTGTAGTAACTTAGTATGTTATTTAGTAGGTTTAGTTACCCTTTAAAACATGGTTATTTGTTTGTAAATCACATTCTTGCAAAATCTAGTCCTTTACAACTTACAAGATGATTTTTCTAAAAATAATTCTCTTGTGTTTTTTCTTGTTACAAACATGTTTCTAGTCTTGATTTAACCCCAAAAATATGATTAGTTTCTTTAAAAATCATGATCTTGTAAATCTTGTAAATAATCTTGGTTTCTTGAGAAAACTATTTTTAAAATCATCCTTTTACAAGACTTATAACATGTTTCATACTTCATCATACACAAAATCATCTTCATTTTCAAGTTCATGTGAAACATAAAGGATGAACATCTTGATTTTTCACAAGATCATCCTCTCACTTGCTAGATCAGGTGTTTAATCACAATCTAGCAAGTTTCTTATGATGATTAACATCATAATCATAAGAAATCAACAATCACAATTCATACATACACTAAAACAACAAAGATTCTTATGTTAAAGATTATCTTCTTGTTCTTTCATGATCTTTATGATTAGTTACTTACATGATCTTTTAACCAACATAATGAGAAGTAAAATGAAGTTTCAAGAGTCTTACTACTAGCACAAGGCTAGGGAAGGAACCAAAGATGAAGAAGATGATAAACTAGGTGGTTAATAGCTCTTGAGAAAGGTACTTCAAGCTCCAATGGCACCAAGCTCCTTAGTTTAGCTCCTATCACCTTTGTAACACTTTGGAATGAATGAACAAGAAGTGAAAATGGTGGGTTTGTGGGTGGTGGTTCACGACCGTAGCCAAGGAGAAGAGAGGGAGAGTGAAGGTGTTTAGTGATTGAAATGAGAAGTTATGTGAGGATATAGTGGTTATATGTAAACATGTCTCCAACATTTTATAAACCAAGGGTCTTTATGCTTCTAAGTATCCAACATGATCTAATAAACAATTAAAGAAAATCCATGGGTGGGCCACCCATGGTGACCGTCGCCAAGGGGGGTATAGGGTTGGGTTTCAACTATTTGGTTAGTGAAGTTGGTTTGATTCTAAGTGTAAGTTAGTGTTACATGTGTGTTATGTGATTATAAGATGTGTTATGATGTTCGGTGACCATAACTAGCTCGGAAATGATAAAACAGTGCTTCTAGTGGAAATTTGGTGTTTTGGGTAGTGTCCGGTTGTTCGGTTGGTTGCCGGTTCATTAAGGTGCTAAACTACGCAGTTTTGTGTGCATTATGTTCCCTTTTATGACAGTTTTGATTCCCGACACCTAGGAAGGTATTATGGACCATTAAACCATAATTCTGCATAATATTATGTTGTTAAAAAACTGATTTTTGCTGAAAATTGCTAAATTTTGCAGTTTGTGTGAGTTTTAGGCACTTTCCGACACTTAAACTATCACTAGGAAGGCAGTTTTATGATCCTTACTTTCCTACACACTATACTAGTGTAACTCTTGGTTTCTAGCTCATTCTGTGTCTTAATATCATGTACGTCTGAGTACTGAACTCCTGTCAGTACTTCTAGTTTGTCTGATAACTGTGATAACTTTGTTACGTGCATCATTTGAATCACAATGTGTTGCATACAGTAATGATCAATTATCATGTAGCATGTAATGCACTTGTATATATGTAACAGAGATCAGAAAGCATTCATGGCATTAATTTAAATCAAGCACAGTCATTAAGATACAAATTACTGTTTAATTATTGTACGGATACATGGAAATATGACAGTTGTTACAGATGTACTCACATTTGTAGATTTAGGTATTCCTCCAAGATTCCTTGTAATATTATAGCTTCCTGGTAATATTATAGCTTCCTGTTGTTTTTCCTAGTTATTATTAATTAAAATTAAACCATGCACATGTGTTATTAAGATAACCCAAATAACATTAACCGTACAACTCAAGACAGAACTCCAATGACTGAGTCAAGCAGATCCTTGACACGCATTACAGAGTCCTAGATCAATCGGGTTTAACACGAGACATAATTCCAATGACAGAGTATGGCAGAGCCGACATGCGTTATGGAAATCCTAAATCGATCGTGTAGGGTTATAGCAGGGTTATAGTACTTACAACGAGGCAGAGCTTCGCTTATTAGGGGGGTATTAGGCTATAACGTTAGTCTATAGAAGTTTGAGAGAGAAATTTGGATTCTGAACAAGATGAAATGGCCGATCTCGACCCCTTTTACAGCTGAAACATGGGCGGGTCGCGCTCCGCGACGCCCTCCTCTTTTTCTCTCGCGGGCCACGAGGGACGTGTGGCAGTTTAGGGTTGATGAGTCACCGGGTGTAGTCTCGACACGTGTCAACATTGTGTGTCTGGAAAGGCAAAGGCCTCGTACCCCGCGATGAATTCTGCTAGCTGGGTCGCTCGCGGTTTATTTGTTTTTTTTTTATTTTCATTAATATTAATGTTATCCGGGTTCGTTTATCGCGTACGGGGTGTATCTGGGAGCATTTAGGGGTGTTTCTCGAGGGTTGTTATACCAATCTACCAAATCTCTGAATTTATATTTCTGCAACTTAGTTTAATTTAGTCATATAGATAAACTATTTAGATAACGCATATTCCACAAACTCCCTGTGCTCGATGCCCACTTACCGCTAGCTATCTAGTAGTATTTGGATTAAATTTGAGTCAGGCTTCGACTTCACATCATTGACCAAGAATACAGGATCTCCCTTCCATAACATCTTGTACGTCTTTATAACACTAACGACTCTCGATCTCCGACTTGTTCGTTCTCCGAGAATCAATATTGCTTTACCACCAGAGTAGGGTATTTGCACTAGCTTCTCTGAACAATCAATCTTAGCTTCATTCTTGGATAGCTAATCCATCCTAACAACAACATTGAAACTACTAAGCTCCACTGGTAACAAGTCGATACTTCAAACTATAATCTCATAACCGAATACTACAACCATGAAATAACTTCATCTTAGGACGATCTCGCCTGATAAGTCCTTGCTTTCCACATTCCAAGCACCCCCCATGCTTGACTTCATTTAAGGTGCTTTTAGCGTAGCACTCGCAGATCGCATGTCCAAAATGACCGCATTTGAAGCATTTCCTTAGCTCCTTTCCTTAAATTCTCTTCACTAAACCACCCTTATCATTCCTTCCTGGAATTCATTAATGTCGATCATAAATACATTTCCAGTATTACATTTCTTCTCACATTTCCCATCATAATTCTTCCTTGAATTCTTAAGCTTTCGCTGCCTTGTACTCCCAGATCTAGGTTCAGAGCGCTCCCGTCAATCGAACTTCTTATCTACAATAGCTTCCACTGATGACTTCCTAGTCTCACTTTTGGTGGCTTATTGACATTTGTATTACCGGAACAATAATGACAATGTAAGTCAATATTTTAAATAATTCAATTGTTATATGTGAGGGGATCAAACAATACGCAGTTAATCATAGTCACGTAACAATTAGAAAATTTTAACCGAAAACCCATTATATTGATATTTTATCATGGAAATTACATCACTTGTCTCGTCGTTTGTAAATGGCTAACAAAACTTGGTGTGATCAACGTCAAGCACCATTGACAAGTTTACCCGAATTTGCTACTAAAATATCTAATTGGCGTGCAAGCCGAAATAGGTTTACCAAAAGAAACAAAACAAAACAACATCTATTACTTAAATCTTCATAAACTCCAATAGTTTCCTAACTAACTCTTCGAATTCCATAATTCTCTAAGTCTCCACGTATGGTTGCAAATTTGACGATCACAGCGAGAATATCAGTTTATCCAAACTCCTTCCTTATTTTCCAAAGTAGACTCACTAATGACTCTACAAGTCGATGCTATATCTCCAACGGGTCGAGTTCTCTTCCAATGACAAACATAAACCAGTATAGGTGTAGTAGAGGCTCGTGTCTCATATTGCAGAACAGGCGACTTTGATAAGACCGGCAGAGGGATCTCAAATGTAAGTTTGGCAGTAACGGTGTATAGGACTACTAATAGCTCTAACGCTCGAGTCGTGATAACAGTGGCTTCCACCATTGGTGCTACTCCAAAGAACTCTCCAATCATAGATATACTTCTATCTAGCCCTTCGACTATGGGCACAGCACCGGATGACTGTCCAATCTCAAAGGCTGAGGAAGGATCAATCGAATCACCATCGTCCATCAAAGCGTTACTCGTAGGGGGTAACATGGGTCAACCTGACTGGCAAAAACAGTGGGGCCAACATAAAATGACGAGGTAAGACTGGCCATGTCAATAAATTTTGAGTTAATGCATAATAACTCTAGTTAGACTAAGGTCAAAGAGGTCTCGAATTCATACTCGCTCTCGGAATCATGAATATCAATAATCTCATTTCAGTGCGAAATTTGTGACACGAAGTAACCGTACTAAGTAAGTGCGTGTTTGAAATGAAAAATAACACATAAGGCCTAGATAAACAGATTAACACGTATACACATAAGTTCTTAATATCTCTATTACATGGTTAAGATTTATTCTCATTTCGAATCTTTGGCTTCGCGAATTTTGGAATTCTAAATTCTCAAAACTCTTTGGTTGAAGTCTAGTGTTTTCCACACAAAAACATCTAGTTCTCTAACAACTATTGGCTCTGATACCAACTTCTATCACACCCCAAAAACCTCGCAGCGAAAATACAAACGTGGCGGTGACGGAGGTTGATACCCATAAATATCTTTGGTGGACGATGTTAGTTTTAAAAGCATTACTTTAGAGTTTAAAGTTCAGATACAGTCCGTAGTTACAACTTAATTGTCTTAATCCTTATGGATTCATTTACACACGGTCCCATTTTAGTTTTAAAAGATGTCCAAACTATTTTAAACACGACAAGCATCACTACCACAAGATATGCCAAAATCCTGAAGCCAAACTCATGTACCTGTAGAACACGTTAAAATCAAGTGTCAACACAAAGGAGGGTGAGTTCACATATAATTTTCATAACGTTTCATCTAAGGAAAACTTCCTTATTTGACTCTTAATGGTCTGAAAACAATTACATATTTAAAAACATTTTCATGTGTTTAAAAATAGGACATTCATTTTAACAAAAATAATGTCATTGTAATATGATTTGAAATTTGGAATGCACCCTATTTCATATAAAAATGTCCTGGAAGGTTTCATCCGAAATAGCTCCGCAAGCCTGTTTGAGATGAAAACTTATACTCATGATTTTAATGATGTTGTTTGGAAATCGGTATGCACCCTATTCCACATGGAAAGTTTATTCCATGATTTATTTTAAATATTAAATTTTTCGTTATGTTTTCGGTTTCATAAGTTTGCTAGACATTACGAGCTATATAAAAAGATCGAGGGATTAATCCATACTAGACTATTAATGTAATGCAAATTTGTCACTATTTAGATCAGAGCGACTTGGAAATCGGTATGCACCCTATTCCACATGGAAAGTTTATTCCGTGATTTATTTTAAATATTAAATTTTTCGTTATGTTTTCGGTTTCATAAGTTTGCTAGACATTACGAGCTATATAAAAAGATCGAGGGATTAATCCATACTAGACTATTAATGTAATGCAAATTTGTCGCTATTTAGATCAGAGCAACTGATCACGACAGGGTAGTCAACCCGATAGATATATCAACGATTCCACATGTATTCTTAAGAGATTAAAACAGCTATGATGCATCTAATGCATGTCCTCAATTTCAACGTTTATATATATAACCTACTGAATAACAATTTAATATCATAGGTTGTACAAGTTGCAGTTATCTCCCGAAGACTGGGTCGAACTCGTATCAACCAAATTTTATTTACTTTAGGATCGTTATACCCTTAACATCGTCTTTTTCCCCAGTTTCCCTCCATGAAACCAGTGTAATACATTGTTAAACTCGTTTTTTCTCAAAATAGCGACGAATTCGCATTACATCAATAGGGTTTTCATATAAAACACCTTATGATACTCTAAAAATCGTATTCTCGATGAAAATACATTTTTATATAATTTAAAAGCACATTTTATATGAAAACATATACTTTGCTTTTAATAACCTGTTTTGCGTTGAACAACAGTATATACGACGACAAAATGACGTTTCAGTGAAATCTCACTAAAATACATTTATTTGAAATCATGTTTTGTATGAAAACATATATTTATTCTTATCAAAGACGTGTTCTTTACCCCGAAAACAGTTAATAAAACAGTAAAAAGTGGGGTTCTGTGACACTCACATTTGGGTGCGTTTTAATATCATCACAATCCCTCAAATTGGTTTATTCATCCTAAATTAAGTAAAAACGATTTAATAACCAATTATTCTACAAACAACTAAGTTTCTCCAATACTTGGAATTTTCACATAACTTTGAGATTTTCTCGAAAAGTCTTTGTTTTGATTACGTGGGCATTTATATATATATATATATATATATATATATATATATAGGTACGGGATCAAGAGAAAACGCCCTAAAGTGTGAGAACAGTGAAAACGCATCCTAATGGAACATGTGGGGCGGATGTAGTTAGGGTCTGAGGGGTTTTTTTGTCTTTTCAATATTCTTATTTTTTTCTGAGTTCGTGCGTCACATGCTGTTTCATTTTTGTCGTCTAAGATAGTTTTGGCGTTAACTAGATTCATTAATTACTTGGCGTTTTACTGCTTTTTGGATCTATCTCGTTGAATTAATTCTTTTTCTGTCACGTAGATAATTTTTTTAGCGTTATGGCGTTTCCCAGGTCATTTTTTTGGCGTTTGTTAATAATTGATTACCATTGATTAATATTTTATAAGATTTGTGACACCTGGGTCACTGTGACCATCAAACAAATGCCAAGCCAATGAAATATTGTATTTCATACTTGGGATCTATATAAATATGTGTACCTTTTGCACATATCAATTCTTGTTCGATTTCAAGCTCTAAATCGCTTTCTGGAAGGTTATACGCGCACTGATGCGTAAATATAACCAGTTTAATGCAACGAACACTCCGGAATAGTGAAATAGGCTTAACATACCTTAAATAACCCTTACATAACTTAGAAATAAGTTTTGAAGGCTTTGGTATGGCAAAAACAAGTTAATTCGTCTACAGGGACTAAATTTGACAAACTGCGAAAGTATGCCAATTTGAACTGTAACAGACATTCCAGAACATGACCATAAGTTAAACATACCATAAATATCCTTCACATAGCTTAGAAATAGGCTTTGAGGGTTTCGGTGTGCTAAAATAAACTTTTGGGTCACTTAGGGACTAAAAGTGTCAAAAAGTGCATAAGTTTGCACTTTCGCGCATAACTTACGTTCTGAATACATCCGGACATCCAAAAATTTATGTAAGCACTAAAATATTTTATTTTAGCATTGGGAATAAGAAAAATCCATTCGTCATGCCATTTGGATCGTTTTTCGCGCTTGTGCGCATTCCGTCGTAATTAACCGAACATCGCAACCGTACGGCTAAACAAACCGACATCCGAGATATTTTTGAGCACATTTTAAGTTCCCTATACTTTAGCTTCATTTTAGAGCTTTGAAATGGGGTTAACGGGCCTTAAACGCGTCGGAAATGACCATATAACACAACAGGGACCAAAACTGTAAATCTGCCAAACTAGGTCCTTGCGCACCTCAACAATGTGAGTGTTGCGATGCGCAAGCAGGGGCCAGATGCAGCAAATCATTTTTCTCAGCTGTTAACAGCCCTTAAACACCCTCCAAAGGCCAATGCCATGTGTCCAACTCTTGTGGTGAAGCAATATGAGTTACCACAACATTCCGACAAGTGTACGGGCGAGATCATTCCCTCTTCTCCAAGAAACGATCCTAACGGTGAACCGAAATCTATAAATACCCATCACATTTTGACTCATTCCTCATAAGAATCTGATTTGAGAAGCTCTAAGTTGAAACCTTTGTTTCATACCTAAGCTACTTGAATCAAGATTAGCATTCGGGGACCCTTCGTAAGTGTTCCTTCGTTCTTTTATTGCTTTTCGAGTCCGAAAGTCAAACTTTGTTTGACTTTCTACATTGACCAGTTTATGGTCAATGTGAAGTTCATTTGAACTTCGCAACGTGATTGTAATCACGATGGTTATAATCCCTTGTGACTATGCCTACTGATTACCACATTGTCTAGGGTCGTAAGGGTAAGCGATCTAATAAATCGCTTATACCTTCGAACCCGACCCATTTGGTCGATCATTAGGATCTGACCAAGCACATTAGGTGACCATAGTATGTAGGGAATAACCTTCCAAGGTTATACCTTATGGTCGCTTCGTTTAAGTAGTTGTATGATAGGTAGTTTATATGCCTTAGGTAAATTACCAAAATGCCCTTTTTACGCCAAAATTCATTTTAAGCATATGTAACATAACTTTTGGTATCTAAACTGATTTAGTAACAATATTAGATATGTTAAGGCATATTTTACTTATCATAGGACTAGTTAGGCATTCCGAACGCGTTTCACGCGAACGACGCGTTAAAGTAGCATAAGCTACCTAAACGGGTCGTAATGGGTCGTAAGCACTTATGTTAGGTTTCATTTAGTATGTAGGCTTTGTTAAACCATATTACACGAGTCTCCATACTCGTTTGGTTTACGAACCCTCATTCTATCTAATCCTCCGACTTAGGTCCAGTTATTAACATAGTTACCTATATTAGGTGCCGTTTGATATCCGTGATCTCTAGCATTGTTTGGTTGTTACTCAAGGACTACTAAGCAATCTCAAGTGAGTACATAGACCCCTCTTTTACTGTTTTCAAACTGTTTTGGGGTGGAACACATGTGCCTACTTGTTACTTTCGTGCTTTCCTGCTTTCACATCATATACTTGCTATGTTCATTAGTACATTTATAGTACATGATTTCATTGTGTTTTATGCTATGTATGCCCATTGTGTGCGTACTTAGTACATTATTTTACATTACATTTTATGCTATGTAAGCCCATTGTGTGCGTACTTAGTACATTATTTTACATTACATTACATTTTATGCTATGTATGACCATTGTGTGCATACTTAGTACATTGTTTTACATTACATTACATGCTATGTATGTTCATCATACTTAGTACATTTGTTTCACATCACATGCTATGTATGTTCATCATACTTAGTACATTTGTTATTTATCACATGCTATGTATGTTCATCATACTTAGTACATTTGTTTCACATCACATGCTATGTATGTTCATCATACTTAGTACATTCGTTTCACATCACATGCTATGTATGTTCATCGTACTTAGTACATTTATTATTCATTCACATGCTTACATTTTGATATGATATTTGGTTTGTTTTGATGGATCAATATACATTCATTAACACAGATCACGCCGTTCGTTAGTAGGTAGTGGTACCATAGGAATTGACAACTCCCGTTCCGGACATCCTGGGTAGGTTTGGATGAAAGGAATGACCGAATTCGATATACATAACTTAGATAAACCTTTAATTTGTTTAAGGGTTTATCGCCACAGTCTTAAGGCTTGGATGTATGCATTCTCACAATACCGCATAGATGTTTATATCAGTATAGCATGCATTTGTTCCACAAAACATAGCTTTGATTTAAACCATGTTTTACTTCAATACTTTGTTTTTATGCATATGGTTTAGTTGATATATTTCACTAGCCATACATATAATTTTGGTTACACATTACATGATTTACATTTGACACATAAACATTATTGACATTGGTTATACATTACATGACTTACATTTTGACATTTTATTCAATACGTTTGGCAATTGGTTTAAACATAGACATCTTACATTGTTGGTTTGGTTTGGGTAAGTGATTTAAGTAACGAGGCGTGTGTAATATGATACAAGCATGGTGGATACGCCGCTGGTACTTCCTATATATAAGTGTTTGTATGGTATTACATCTCGTAGCGTTATTTGAATCATTTCGATTTGAGACATATAACATTTTATACAAATAACATACTTTTCACAAGACATTGTTTCACAAAACAACTTATCTTATACAAACTCATTTTACGTGGTTATTCATTTAACCATACATTATTCTCCTATTTATACATATCGTCTGATCTTATTGCTTTTCAAATAATTTACAAAACAAAGCAAACTACAAGGTTCATGACTAAACATTTTCTTAAACATAAGTCATGAATCTTATTTTCACAAAACCTATGTATCTCACAGACATTTTTATGCTGACGTACCTATTTTCACATGTGTTTCAGGATATGATGCATAAGATTTATCAAGATACACTTAGGCGGACTTGGGCCTTAGTGACAATAAAAGATGCAAGACTAGTTATTTATGTTATGTTTCTTTGAATGTCAAGACATTGTAACTCTTTTATTTAATAAAACAATATTTAAATTTCCATGTGTTATGAAACAATGATTCTGTTACAACACTCCCCGACGTTTTCCGCCACGTTTTGTTGTTCTACGTGGTCGGAGTGTGACAGAAAAGTTGGTATCAGAGCTCATGGTTATAGGGAATTAGGTTATTAGTAATGCTTTGACCTAGTCTATAACCTTCCTAGGACCCTAACACGAGTTTACTTGCGTTTAGTCATAAAACAATACCGTCACCTATCCTTAGGCGACGACCTCAACAAGAACACAAATTTCAAAACCGCTTTGAAAACTAATCATCTGTTCCAGGATGATTGATTGCTAGGTTTTGAACCCTCTATTGTAAGGTTTTGAACCCTCTGTTACAAGGTTTTGAACCCCTCTAAGTTTTCAAATCTCGTCAAAGTTTGGGTCTTATAATGTGAACACGTGCAAACTGGAAGAGTGAATGCCTGTACCCTGAGTTTTCTGTCGAAGGCTAGAGTGTTCGTACAAATCCGCAGTATCGGACCAGTCACTCTTACCTGGGAACTCTTGGGGTGAGTGTTCACTTATAGGCGAGCATGTCTTCAGTAATACATTAATATGATCCGCTTACTTTGATTTGTCACCGTCTCATTTGTTTGCCTTAGGTAACAAACAAATGATCACAAATTCTTATGCATTACCATTCTGTTTTGTTTAGCCGATGACGTTTCACTTGTTTCTTCCTATGTCTTTCATTTTTTTCGAGAATGTCTCTTCATCACGATGATGCCCAGATATCCGAGCAGACTGCCAAATTGGCTCAGCGAATAGGCGAAGTAGTCCTGAAGACTGTTGAATTAGCTACTGCGATGTATCGTCTCCAGGATGAAGCCACTCAAGAGTCACCAAGACAGGCAGGACCTAGTCAGGTGACAGCACCACCAGCCAAGAAACCAATCGATGAATCAAAGACCATGGATGAACTATCCCCTAAGAAGTCAAAGAAGCGAAAGGCTTCTCAGAACTTCGTCGTGGTCGCTCACAATGGTCAAGCCGTCCCCAACCAACCAGCTCAACCCCCTGCTAGGAAGCCATACAATGGAACTGCACCCTTGTGCAACCAATGTAGCCTTCATCATCACCCTAGTGTGAAGTGCCGCAAATGCCAAATTTGTGGACTTAAAGGTCATACAACAAGGGTTTGCCCAACTGCAGCCGTACCAAATCAAGCTGGCGACAATCCTGCTCAAGCTCGTTTCTCACTAGGGTCTTGCTATAACTGTGGTGATATGAGCCATTTCCAAAGGGATTGCCCAAAGCTTGCTAATGCAAATCTGACCCACGGATGAGCAGTTGGCTGAGTAGAAGATGTTGCTGTCTTATGCTTTTGTTTCTTCTGTTTCCTTGTAATGTGAAACAATCTGTTTTGTTTATAAATAAATTATTGCACACAATTCTGATATGCGAGTGTAGTTACATGTGTGTATAACTTTTCCTATGATACCTACATCAAGGAACTATGTTCCTTACAAACTACTCTTGTGATTCTCGCTTTCAAATGATCGCTCATGATTCCCTCAAAAATTTTAAGTACTCGTTTCATTCTAAGATACGAAGTACAGAAAATAAAGTGACATTATGATTAATCATGCTTCTGCACATCTGTGCCTTTGAATCCTTGGTTAGATAACTAAGGGTATTTTCAAATCTCATACCCATTACGTTTTGATTTTTAACATACACAGTACAAGTATTTAAAAAACAATCTTCATGATCTCAAAACATTTCATATAGTTTGAAAACCATTTTTAAATGCATTGTCTATGTTATTTCAAAAACATTGGCTATGCTTTCAAAAACAACCTTCATAATTTCAAAATGTTTCATATAGTCTGAAAACAATATTAACACAGTACATTTTCTTATCAAGTGCATGATTTCGAAAAGCATCATTCATATTTTCAAAAACCTTATACATAATTTCAAAATTCATCTCGCATGATTTTTAAAACATTTTTTATAAATATACTTACCAAATACACCTACTTTATGATTTCAAAGGTATTATATGTAAGGTTTCAAAAACATTGAACACATTTCTTTTAAAAGAACCCCATGCATAGTTTTCAAAAATATTTTCTTCATACATTGACTTAACTTTCAAATTTCGCTTCATATGTCGCCTTGACATATCAAGCCTCTCAACTTCATAAGCATTCTTACTTCATGTTTTGACATAAGCACATCCAGTGCAAGGTTTCAAAACATCTTCAACTTCTAAAATCCATATGGGATCTTTTTATCTTCACAATTAGATCCTTGTGGATAATTGTCATACAAATCAGAATCCTTAATTGGATTCCATATGTACCTTAATTCGAACATTTCGGTTCCTAATAATCGAAATCAAAATTTCTTTTTGAATCTTTCTATCTTTATAGTTAGATTCTTGATAACATTTAAAGTACCAAATGAAATCCACGGAATGGATTCCTAGTGTGCTTTAAATGCATGTACGCAATTAACAAGACAAATTAACAAACAATTTTGTGGTATGTGACTATGTGTTTATTCATCTTATGTTTTCTTTTATGCATTTTGTGTTTTTATACTCTGGATATTCGTTATCCAAATCCTCGCAGGATCTTTCATATCTCCATACGAGGGATTCGTAGTAGGATAGTCAAAAGGTACTACCTTAAATCCTTAATGGGCTTCTATGTAATAGTTAAGACCCTTGGATTATATAGTACCACTCCATGATTCATAAGAGACCCTTTTAGTGGTCAAGTCAAAAAGATTGATTCACAATTTGGTTAAAGAACGACATCTAGTGATGTACCTGAACAGACTCCTTGATAGTCTATTTCGATCATTTATTGATTTAATTAAAAGAGACTCTATGGTGGTCTAGTCACACTCATCACAGGTTCGTTCATTTGGTTTTCCCCTACACATTATAAAATAGACTATGTGAACTATGCAAGGAATTATCTAATTATGGACGCGTACATAATTATGAAATTTAGTGCACAGAAACCTAGTAAGATTTATTATGTGTAAGAACCGATAGTGACAACAATAACGAAATGAGAATGATGTAATGGAGGTACGGTGGACACACCAATAACGCTTAATAGACTATTATATAAGTGTCCCTCCTACATTGTAAGCATGATGTTATTTAAAGTTACTAGAAGTTCAAGAACTCTAACCAGTGCTGTCCAATCTTTTCAACTTCATGTTTCAAGCTCTCATAAGTTTCCTCTAAATAAAAATTTCGGGACGAAATTTCCTAAAGTAGGGGAGACTGTGACACCTGGGTCACTGTGACCATCAAACAAATGCCAAGCCAATGAAATATTGTATTTCATACTTGGGATCTATATAAATATGTGTACCTTTTGCACATATCAATTCTTGTTCGATTTCAAGCTCTAAATCGCTTTCTGGAAGGTTATACGCGCACTGATGCGTAAATATAACCAGTTTAGTGCAACGAACACTCCGGAAAAGTGAAATAGGCTTAACATACCTTAAATAACCTTTACATAACTTAGAAATAAGTTTTGAAGGCTTTGGTATGGCAAAAACAAGTTAATTCGTCTACAGGGACTAAATTTGACAAACTGCGAAAGTATGCCAATTTGAAGTGTAACAGACATTCCGGAACATGACCATAAGTTAAACATACCATAAATATCCTTCACATAGCTTAGAGAGAGGCTTTGAGGGGTTCGGTGTGCTAAAATAAACTTTTGGGTCACTCAGGGACTAAAAGTGTCAAAAAGTGCGTACGTTTGCACTTTCGCGCATAACTTACGTTCTGAATACATCCGGACATCCAAAAATTTATGTAAGCACTAAAATATTTTATTTTAGCATTGGGCATAAGAAAAATCCATTCGTCACGCCATTTGGATCGTTTTTCGCGCTTGTGCGCATTCCGTCGTAATTAACCGAACATCGCAACCGTACGGCTAAACAAACCGACATCCGAGATATTTTTGAGCACATTTTAAGTTCCCTATACTTTAACTTCATTTTAGAGCTTTGAAATGGTGTTAACGGGCCTTAAACGCGTCGGAAATGACCTTATAACACAACAAGGACCAAAACTGTAAATCTGCCAAACTAGGTCCTTGCGCACCTCAACAATGTGAGTGTTGCGGTGCGCAAGCAGGGGCCAGATGCAGCAAATCATTTTTCTCAGCTGTTAACAGCCCTTAAACACCCTCCAAAGGCCAATGCCATGTGTCCAACTCTTGTGGTGAAGCAATATGAGTTACCACAACATTCCGACAAGTGTACGGGCGAGATCATTCCCTCTTCTCCAAGAAACGATCCTAACGGTGAACCGAAATCTATAAATACCCATCACATTTTCACTCATTCCTCACAAGAATCTGATTTGAGAAGCTCTAAGTTGAAACATTTGTTTCATACCTGAGCTACTTGAATCAAGATTAGCATTCGGGGACCCTTCGTAAGTGTTCCTTCGTTCTTTTATTGCTTTTCGAGTCCGAAAGTCAAACTTTGTTTGACTTTCTACATTGACCAGTTTATGGTCAATGCGAAGTTCATTTGAACTTCGCAACGTGATTGTAATCACGATGGTTATAATCCCTTGTGACTATGCCTACTGATTACCACATTGTCTAGGGTCGTAAGGGTAAGCGATCTAATAAATCGCTTATACCTTCGAACCGGACCCATTTGGTCGATCATTAGGATCCGACCAAGCACATTAGGTGACCATAGTATGTAGGGAATAACCTTCCCAGGGTTATACCTTATGGTCGCTTCGTTTAAGTAGTTGTATGATAGGTAGTTTATATGCCTTAGGTAAATTACCAAAATGCCCTTTTTACGCCAAAATTCATTTTAAGCATATGTAACGTAACTTTTGGTATCTAAACTTATTTAGTAACAATATTAGACATGTTAAGGCATATTTTACTTATCATAGGACTAGTTAGGCATTCCGAACGCGTTTCACGCGAACGACGCGTTAAAGTAGCATAAGCTACCTAAACGGGTCGTAATGGGTCGTAAGCACTTATGTTAGGTTTCATTTAGTATGTAGGATTTGTTAAACCATATTACACGAGTCTCCATACTCGTTTGGTTTACGAACCCTCATTCTATCTAATCCTCCGACTTAGGTCCGGTTATTAACATAGTTACCTATATTAGGTGCCGTTTGATATCCGTGATCTCTAGCATTGTTTGGTTGTTACTCAAGGACTACTAAGCAATCTCAAGTGAGTACATAGACCCATCTTTTACTTTTTTCAAACTGTTTTGGGGTGGAACACATGTGCCTACTTGTTACTTTCATGATTTCCTGCTTTCACATCATATACTTGCTATGTTCATTAGTACATTTATAGTACATGATTTCATTGTGTTTTATGCTATGTATGCCCATTGTGTGCGTACTTAGTACATTATTTTACATTACATTTTATGCTATGTATGCCCATTGTGTGCGTACTTAGTACATTATTTTACATTACATTTTACGCTATGTGTGACCATTGTGTGCATACTTAGTACATTGTTTTACATTACATTACAAGCTATGTATGTTCATCATACTTAGTACATTTGTTTCACATCACATGCTATGTATGTTCATCATACTTAGTACATTTGTTATTTATCACATGCTATGTATGTTCATCATACTTAGTACATTTGTTTCACATCACATGCTATGTATGTTCATCATACTTAGTACATTCGTTTCACATCACATGCTATGTATGTTCATCGTACTTAGTACATTTATTATTCATTCACATGCTTACATTTTGATATGATATTTGGTTTGTTTTGATGGATCAATATACATTCATTAACACCGATCACGCCGTTCGTTAGTAGGTAGTGGTACCATAGGAATTGACAACTCCCGTTCCGGACATCCTGGGTAGGTTTGGATGAAAGGAATGACCGAATTCGATATACATAACTTAGATAAACCTTTAATTTGTTTAAGGGTTTATCGCCACAGTCTCAAGGCTTGGATGTATGCATTCTCACAATACCGCATAGATGTTTATATCAGTATAGCATGCATTTGTTCCACAAAACATAGCTTTGATTTAAACCATGTTTTACTTCAGTACTTTGTTTTTGTGCATATGGTTTAGTTGATATTTTCACTAGCCATACATATCATTTTGGTTACGCATTACATGATTTACATTTGACACATAAACATTATTGACATTGGTTATACATTACATGACTTACATTTTGACATATTATTCAATACGTTTGGCAATTAGTTTAAACATAGACATCTTACATTGTTGGTTTGGTTTGAGTAAGTGATTTAAGTAACGAGGCGTGTGTAATATGATACAAGCATGGTGGATACGCCGTTGGTACTTCCTATATATAAGTGTTTGTATGGTATTACATCTCCTAGCGTTATTTGAATCATTTCGATTTGAGACATATAACATTTTATACAAATAACATACTTTTCACAAGACATTGTTTCACAAAACAACTTATCTTATACAAACTCATTTTACGTGGTTATTCATTTAACCATACATTATTCTCCTATTTATATATATCGCCTGATCTTATTACTTTTCAAATAATTTACAAAACAAAGCAAACTACAAGGTTCATAACTAAACATTTTCTTAAACATAAGTCATGAATCTTATTTTCACAAAAGCTATGTATCTCTGATGTGTTCAAAATGCAACATATAAATTACATCAAATGAGGCATAAAACTAACCCTTTTTAAGTACTAATGTTGGAAAAAGAGTGTTTTTGTCTTCCTTTTGTATTTTCAGGATTAAATGATCTCAAATTCACAAAAGAAGCAAAAAGACAGCTAAATCCAACATAAATACAAGAAAAGGAACATAAGTGGACTGCCCGACCCCTCAATGGCATCTTCCCAAGCAAAATAGAGAAGGCAGAAGACTAAACATGCCCCGTGCTCAGCCAGCACGGGGCCGTGCCCAAGAAGCAGCAGAAAAGACAAACCTATAGAAGCTTCTATTGCCCACCACGGGGCCGTGTCCAGTGAACACGGGGGCGTGGTGAAAGTACAGCAGGCGCATTAATTGTAATTGCGAATTACAATTAATGAAGAGAGAGAGTGTCAGACAGGCACGGGGGCGTGTCTAGCGGACACGGGGCCGTGCCCAGCCTTCTGTTCAGCCTATAAATAGGAGTGCTTGGTTTCATTTCAACTCATCCCTTGGCACACCACCTCTCTCACACTTCACCCACCACCTACCACCACCATAACACCATCATCCACCACCATCATCCATTGTCCATCGTAGAGTGTGTGAGTCGTCTCGGGATCCAAGATTGATCGTAAGAGTTCTTGACAATCAAGGCCATGTTTGCCTAAGTCTCTTACATCACTTGGTGAAGACAAAGTGTCTAGTGTAATACTTTTTATTTCTAATCTTTTGCACTTTTTATTTGGTTTTGTATTAATGACTTTAATAACTAGTTGCTTATGTTGAAGGTGATCTTTCCTTATCGTTCGTCCGTGGTGTCTTGAAATTATTTTACTGTCTATATAAAATAAAAGATTTTCACCATTCATATCTCCACGGTCTATATAGAGGTATGTTGGCTACCTGGTCGAGGGTTAAGGGAACGGTTTGGTAAAGGTCTTGCCATTGTTCAGCGTTTAGAGGTCCTGCAATGGACCTGGGTCAAATTTAGTAGGACCTCCTTCAATACTTCACGGTATTGGATGGCGGGGGTCCAAACTCTTTGATCCCCTCATAAGTTAACTACTATTAATACTATAACCCGGCTATTTAGGACTGTATCCCTGCTGACTCAGACTACTTAGTCGAGGGTAACGTCACCTCCAAAAGAGGGGCCTACCATAATATTGCATTAATAACTTAATTAATTATCTTCCAATAATCCACCCTTTTAGGATTGTATCCTTGCTGACTCAAACTACTGGGGTGAGGGTAACGTCACCTTCAAAAGAGGGGCCTACTATAATAACTAAGACAATCTCTTAATTATGTGCAAAAGTGCGGAAATAATCAAAGGTTACACTAGATATGAGTCGGAACCAAGTGATTCATCTTGTCTATCTGTTTTTATTTTTATTTTTATTTTCAGCATTTTAGTTAGTTTTTATTTTTCTTAGTTTAAAACCTTTTTTCTAAACTTTTTATTTTGATTAGACGTTGAGGATAAACCGGTACTAAAAGCTCTTGTGTCCTTGGACGACCTCGGTATCTTGCCAACACTATACTACGCTCACGATGGGTGCACTTGCCCATATGTGTGTTTAGTGTTAGTAAAATATCGTGTTTTATAAATTTAAAACTTGGCTAAAAATAAGTGTTAAAGGGGCTTAAAATATACACCTAATATATATAACACTTCACACGCATCAAGTTTTTGGCGCCGTTGCTGGGGACACAAGGATTTTAGGAAAGCTTAAAATCGACGGCCTAATCAGTTTTTCAAAACCTTTTCAAAACGGGCCCACATTTTTCTGCATTTTAGTTTAGTTTTGCATTTACAGTAGGTTGAACACGGGCCGTGCTCGCTGAACACGGGGCCGTGCTGCACATTTTCATAAAAACACCCAGTAACAGTAGCTTGAACACGGGCCGTGCTCACTGAACACGCCCCGTGCTCAACGAAATCAGTAAATTTAATTAAAACGCCCAGATACAGATCCTGAACACGGGGCCGTGTCCACTGAACACGGGGCCGTGTCCAGCCTCTGTTTCCGTTTTTATTTTTGTTTTCTGATCTCGAGACTCAGTTGTGGTCTGCTGAGTGATTCTTATGGATCAATACTCAGGAGGTTACAACTACACCTATGAGGAGGATGATTATAGGGGTAATTATTGCACTAATTGTCGTAACGCACGATCGATTCAAAATAGTCACTCATATCAACCATCCAATTCATACACCTACTATGAGGAGCCCAGGTACGAGCCATCAACTTCATACACATCCTATGAAGACCAAAGGTATGAACCTCCTCCCTCATACTCATATTTTGATGAACCAAGGTATGAGCCTTCATACTCATACTTTGAGGAACCAAGATATGAGCCACCACCTTCATATGCTTATTATGAGGAACCATGGCGTGAACAACCCACCTCATATGAGTATTATGAAGAACAAAATTACGAACCTTATCCATCATATGCTTACAATGAAGAACAATGGTGCGAACCATCTACTTCATATGGGTATTATGAGGAACAAAGGGTCGAACAACCGGATTCAAGCTTAGAAAATACCGATTCTTTTTCTATAACCGAAGTAACCGAGAGGATATTAGAACACATTAGAGTTATCGATCGCTGTATAAAAGAATCTCGCGCAAGGGAAGAGGAGTCCCGCGCAAGAGAAGAATTAAAAAGGGAAGAGATAATTGAAAATGTAAAAATGGAAGAACAAATAAGTGAAAAACCGACACATGAGTTAAACAACGAAAAAGGTGAGTCCGACAACGTTAAAATTCAAGAAGAGTCTAATTTTGAAGAAATTAATCTCTTGTCACCTTCTTTTGAAAATCATTGTTTAGTTCCTACTCATGCTAAGTTTTTAAAAGAGTTAAACACTAACACTAAAATTGACGAAACGGTAAGTGTTAAGTTAACTAATGATCAAACCTCGCTAATAAAAGAAGACCCATTTGAAATTAACATTACACCGGTTCCATGTTTCTTTCAAAATTCATTTATTAGTAATGTCACAATCGATAAAGATCTTTGTGTTAACATAATGCCTAACTACATTTTCGAAAAATTAAGTATTAGTGATTTTTCTCCACTTCAAATACCCATTTTTCTATCCAATCGGAAGGTAATAAAATCAATCGGTGTAGTTGAGGATATCTTGGTTCAAATAAATCAAATGGTAATCCCAACCGACTTTGTCATCCTTGATGACGCTCCTCTAGTGTTGGGACGACCATTTGTAAAAACTCACGAAGCCTTGAAAAACCGGAAGTTCAACAATCTACCTCTTCAATTAGGGGCATTTAAAAAGTGTATCGATCTTGAGCGGTCAATGAAATATCCATTCGGCAATAATGACCCCCTAATTGAAGATGAGCCAGAACCACCCGATAAGGAGGGTCTAGCCAAGGACCCTTATAAACGTGGCGCACCACGGAGGCATTCCGCGGAACTATCCATAGTTTAGTTTAGATTAACCTTTATGTTTTCTAGTTTACTTTTTAATTTTCAGGAATAAAACACACTCGGGATGGTGAAGGATGATAAGGGAAGCTTGAACCAACACCCCATACACAAAAACAGAGCCTCCCGACGATTTTTCTTCATTACAGCAAGTTCAGCATGGGGACGTGCTCACCCCAACACGCCCCGTGCCCAAGGTTCTGTAGAAAATGCCCAGTTCAGGTACCTGGACACGGGGCCGTGCTCACTGAACACGCCCCCGTGCCCAGCTTTCTGTTTACTTTTGGTACTGGCAGTCTGGACACTGGGCCGTGCTCAGCCAACACCACCCCGTGTTCAGCTACCCAGTACAATAAAATCTTGTTTTTAACCCACTTTTACACATTCAATCAACCTAAAA
The DNA here is from genome assembly GCA_030545235.1 of Helianthus tuberosus. Classification (NCBI taxonomy): domain Eukaryota; kingdom Viridiplantae; phylum Streptophyta; class Magnoliopsida; order Asterales; family Asteraceae; genus Helianthus; species Helianthus tuberosus. The sequence goes on from JARYGA010026243.1 coordinate 46,072, forward strand.
ACTTATTTTTGGGACACATTGAGGACAATGTGTAATTTAAGTATGGGGGGGATGCTAAAACCTTGAATCTTGTAAGTCCTAAATACAAGCCTTACACAAAACTCTATTGGAACCGCTAATCACCCCAAATTTTTTTCAAAAATTTTTCAATTTTTTTTACTTGTCTTGGTTTAACTTGGGAATTTCAAGTTCTAAAAAGGTTATATTTTTACAAATTTACAACCGATAGCGTCGTGATAAAAAGAAACAACATAAGAAAACTATGAAAAGGCATAACAAGCTTAGTTAAAATTTAATTATATATACGTGATCACAAAAAAAAAAAAAAAAAAAAAAAAAAAAAACCCATTCCCACAAAAGTGAGTTTTGAGCCTTTATTGAGCATACAAATATATATCTTTAAATTAAATGCTCATTTTTCGTTTCTTGTGTGAATAGCCGCTTGGTTCTTACAACTCTAGAACTTGCCACGACGATACATTCCCAGTCCTTACCAACTTAAACCCGAGTAAGTAAATGATGGAGGCATTAGGACTAACCATTTTTATTTCTACACCATTATTTTTCATTTTTTTACCACCTACCCAAAATCCCCCTAGTTAGCCCCTTTGAGCCTAAACCTTTTCATTTCATAACCCAAACCAAACACCCTTTTACCCACCAAAACCTTTTTCATTTTTACCCCTTTTGTTTTAGTAACAAGTTCGATTTTTCGTATGAGTTAAAAAAAAATTATTTTGTTGATGATGAAGCAAAAGAAAATAAACAAACAAGTTCATCAAAAATAACTTTGTTTGAATGAATAGCTTCATCAAAATAAAAGTTTCAAAAAAAAAATAGAAAGTCTTACGAAAACCGACACTTGTTACGCTTTTCGCCCTTTTTCTACTAACCACTAACCACCAACCCAACCACCTACCTTTAACCCAAGCCTAACCCTTTACCCACAAAGTCCTCTTGATATTTACAAAGGTATATAAGTTAAAAAGGAGGAGGATTGATTGCTTGGCAAGCCTATGGTAGGAGTAAGTTCCATGCCGCTCTCGAGTGATCCACAAAAATACATTTTCGGCCAAGTGTTGAGTGATCCCCGTGAGGTATGTGAACTTGTATATAAATAGAATTTTACAAAGACATGTTATGCCCTAATAAGTAATTTCTCTTATGAAAAGTTTTAAATAAATCATGACGAATAGGATTGTAAATAAATAAAAATAAAATTAAATAAAGAATCTTGAAAATCCCGACACTCTACAACAAGCCCAAAAACCTTCTTCTCTACCCATTCCATTTGGGAGTGTAAATAGCCACATATTAAAGAGTTTTGCTTGAGGACAAGCAAAGATTCAAGTGTGGGGGTATTTGATGTGTTCAAAATGCAACATATAAATTACATCAAATGAGGCATAAAACTAACCCTTTTTAAGTACTAATGTTGGAAAAAGAGTGTTTTTGTCTTCCTTTTGTATTTTCAGGATTAAATGAGCTAAAATTCACAAAAGAAGCAAAAATACAGCTAAATCCAACGTAAATACAAGAAAAGGAACATAAGTGGACTTCCCGACCCCTCAACGGCATCTTCCCAAGCAAAATAGAGAAGGCAGAAGACTGAACACGCCCCGTGCTCAGCCAGCACGGGGCCGTGCCCAAGAAGCAGCAGAAAAGACAAACCTATAGAAGCTTCTATTGCCCACCACGGGGCCGTGTCCAGTGAACACGGGGGCGTGGCGAAAGTACAGCAGGCGTATTAATTGTAATTGCGAATTACAATTAATGAAGAGAGAGAGTGTCAGACAGGCACGGGGGCGTGTCCAGCGGACACGGGGCCGTGCCCAGCCTTCTGTTCAGCCTATAAATAGGAGTGCTTGGTTTCATTTCAACTCATCCCTTGGCACACCACCTCTCTCACACTTCACCCACCACCTACCACCACCATAACACCATCATCCACCACCATCATCCATTGTCCATCGTAGAGTGTGTGAGTCGTCTCGGGATCCAAGATTGATCGTAAGAGTTCTTGACAATCAAGGCCATGTTTGCCTAAGTCTCTTACATCACTTGGTGAAGACAAAGTGTCTAGTGTAATACTTTTTATTTCTAATCTTTTGCACTTTTTATTTGGTTTTGTATTAATGACTTTAATAACTAGTTGCTTATGTTGAAGGTGATCTTTCCTTATCGTTTGTCCGTGGTGTCTTGAAATTATTTTACTGTCTATATAAAATAAAAGATTTTCACCATTCATATCTCCACGGTCTATATGGAGGTATGTTGGCTACCTGGTCGGGGGGTTAAGGGAACGGTTTGGTAAAGGTCTTGCCATTGTTCAGCGTTTAGAGGTCCTGCAATGGACCTGGGTCAAATTTAGTAGGACCTCCTTCAATACTTCACGGTATTGGATGGTGGGGGTCCAAACTCTTTGATCCCCTCATAAGTTAACTACTATTAATACTATAACCCGGCTATTTAGGACTGTATCCCTGCTGACTCAGACTACTTAGTCGAGGGTAACGTCACCTCCAAAAGAGGGGCCTACCATAATATTGCATTAATAACTTAATTAATTATCTTCCAATAATCCACCCTTTTAGGATTGTATCCTTGCTGACTCAAACTACTGGGGTGAGGGTAACGTCACCTTCAAAAGAGGGGCCTACTACAATAACTAAGATAATATCTTAATTATGTGCAAAAGTGCGGAAATAATCAAAGGTTACACTAGATATGAGTCGGAACCAAGTGATTCATCTTGTCTATCTGTTTTTATTTTTATTTTTATTTTCAGCATTTTAGTTAGTTTTTATTTTTCTTAGTTTAAAACCTTTTTTCTAAACTTTTTTATTTTGATTAGACGTTGAGGATAAACCGGTACTAAAAGCTCTTGTGTCCTTGGACGACCTCGGTATCTTGCCAACACTATACTACGCTCACGATGGGTGCACTTGCCCATATGTGTGTTTAGTGTTAGTAAAATATCGTGTTTTATAAATTTAAAACTTGGCTAAAAATAAGTGTTAAAGGGGCTTAAAATATACACCTAATATATATACCACTTCACACGCATCAATCTCACAGGCATTTTTATGCTGACGTACCTATTTTCACATGTGTTTCAGGATATGATGCATAGGATTTATCAAGATACACTTAGGCGGACTTGGGCCTTAGTGACAATAAAAGATGCAAGACTAGTTATTTATGTCATGTTTCTTTGATTGTCAAGACATTGTAACTCTTTTATTTAATAAAACAATATTTAAATTTCCATGTGTTATGAAACAATGATTCTGTTACAACACTCCCCGACGTTTTCCGCCACGTTTTGTTGTTCTACGTGGTCGGGGTGTGACAGAAAAGTTGGTATCAGAGATCATGGTTATAGGGAATTAGGTTATTAGTAATGCTTTGACCTAGTCTATAACCTTCCTTGGACCCTAACGCGAGTTTACTTGCGTTTAGTCATAAAACAATACCGTCACCTATCCTTAGGTGACGACCTCAACAAGAACACAAATTTCAAAACCGCTTTGAAAACTAATCATCTGTTCTAGGATGATTGATTGCTAGGTTTTGAACCCTCTATTGTAAGGTTTTAAACCCTCTGTTACAAGGTTTTGAACCCCTCTAAGTTTTCAAATATCGTCAAAGTTTGGGTCTTATAATGTGAACACGTGCAAACTGGAAGAGTGAATGCCTGTACCCTGAGTTTTCTGTCGAAGGCTAGAGTGTTCGTACAAATCCGCAGTATCGGACCAGTCACTCTTACCTGGGAACTCTTGGGGTGAGTGTTCACTTATAGGCGAGCATGTCTTCAGTAATACATTAATATGATCCGCTTACTTTGATTTGTCACCGTCTCATTTGTTTGCCTTAGGTAACAAACAAATGATCGCAAATTCTTATGCATTACCATTCTGTTTTGTTTAGCCGATGACGTTTCACTTGTTTCTTCCTATGTCTTTCATTTTTTCTAGAATGTCTCTTCATCACGATGACGCCCAGATATCCGAGCAGACTGCCAAATTGGCTCAGCGAATAGGCGAAGTAGTCCTGAAGACTGTTGAATTAGCTACTGCCATGTATCATCTCCAGGATGAAGCAACTCAAGAGTCACCAAGACAGGCAGGACCTAGTCAGGTGACAGCACCACCAGCCAAGAAACCAATCGTGGAATCAAAGACCATGGATGAACGATCCCCTAAGAAGTCAAAGAAGCGAAAGGCTTCTCAGAACTTCGCCGTGGTCGCTCACAATGGTCAAGCCGTCCCCAACCAACCAGCTCAACCCCCTGCTAGGAAGCCATACAATGGAACTGCACCCTTGTGCAACCAATGTAGCCTTCATCATCACCCTAGTGTGAAGTGCCGCAAATGCCAAATTTGTGGACTTAAAGGTCATACAGCAAGGGTTTGCCCAACTGCAGCCGTACCAAATCAAGCTGGCGACAATCCTGCTCAAGCTCGTTTCTCACCAGGGTCTTGCTACAACTGTGGCGATATGAGCCATTTCCAAAAGGATTGCCCAAAGCTTGCTAATGCAAATCTGACCCACGGATGAGCAGTTGGCTGAGTAGAAGATATTGCTGTCTTATGCTTTTGTTTCTTCTGTTTCCTTGTAATGTGAAACAATCTGTTTTGTTTATAAATAAATTATTGCTCACAATTCTGATATGCGAGTGTAGTTACATGTGTGTATGACTTTTCCTATGATACCTACATCAAGGAACTATGTTCCTTACAAACTACTCTTGTGATTCTTGCTTTCAAATGATCGCTCATGATTCCCTCGAAAATTTTAAGTACTCGTTTCATTCTAAGATACGAAGTACATAAAATAAAGTGACATTATGATTAATCATGCTTCTGCACATCTGTGCCTTTGAATCCTTGGTTAGATAACTAAGGGTATTTTCAAATCTCATACCCATTACGTTTTGATTTTTAACATACACAGTACAAGTATTTCAAAAACAATCTTCATGATCTCAAAACATTTCATATAGTTTGAAAACCATTTTTAAATGCATTATCTATGTTATTTCAAAAACATTGGCTATGCTTTCAAAAACAACCTTCATAATTTCAAAATGTTTCATATAGTCTGAAAACAATATTAACACAGTACATTTTCTTATCAAGTGCATGATTTCGAAAAGCATCATTCATATTTTCAAAAACCTTATACATAATTTCAAAATTCATCTCGCATGATTTTTAAAACGTTTTTTATAAATATACTTACCAAATACACCTACTTTATGATTTCAAAGGTATTATATGTAAGGTTTCAAAAACATTGAACACATTTCTTTTAAAAGAACCCCATGCATAGGTTTCAAAACATTCTTACTTCATAAGCATTCTTACTTCATGTTTTGACATAAGCACATCCAGTGCAAGGTTTCAAAACATCTTCAACTTCTAAAATCCATATGGGATCTTTTTATCTTCACAATTAGATCCTTGTGGATAATTGTCATACAAATCAGAATCCTTAATTGGATTCCTTATGTACCTTAATTCGAACATTTCGGTTCCTAATAATCGAAATTGAAATTTCTTTTTGAATCTTTCTATCTTTATAGTTAGATTCTTGATAACGTTTAAAGTACCAAATGAAATCCACGGAATGGATTCCTAGTGTGCTTTAAATGCATGTACGCAATTAACAAGACAAATTAACAAACAATTTTGTGGTTATGTGACTATGTGTTTATTCATCTTATGTTTTCTTTTATGCATTTTGTGTTTTTATACTCTGGATATTCGTTATCCAAATCCTCGAAGGATCTTTCATATCTCCATACGAGGGATTCGTAGTAGGATAGTCAAAAGGTACTACCTTAAATCCTTAATGGGCTTCTATGTAATAGTTAAGACCCTTGGATTATATAGTACCACTCCATGATTCATAAGAGACCCTTTTAGTGGTCAAGTCAAAAAGATTGATTCACGATTTCGTTAAAGAACGACATCTAGTGATGTAGCTGAACAGACTCCTTGATAGTCTATTTAGATCATTTATTGATTTAATTAAAAGAGACTCTATGGTGGTCTAGTCACACTCATCATAGGTTCGTTCATTTGGTTTTCCCCTACACATTATAAAATAGACTATGTGAACTATGCAAGGAATTATCTAATTATGGACGCGTACATAATTATGAAATTTAGTGCACAGAAACCCAGTAAGATTTATTATGTGTAAGAACCGATAGTGACAACAATAACAAAATGAGAACGATGTAATGGAGGTACGGTGGACGCACCAATAACGCTTAATAGACTATTATATAAGTGTCCCTCCTACATTGTAAGCATGATGTTATTTAAATTTACTAGAAGTTCAAGAACTCTAACCAGTGTTGTCCAATCTTTTCAACTTCATGTTTCAAGCTCTCACAAGTTTCCTCTAAATAAAAATTTCGGGACGAAATTTCCTAAAGTAGGGGAGACTGTGACACCTGGGTCACTGTGACCATCAAACAAATGCCAAGCCAATGAAATATTGTATTTCATACTTGGGATCTATATAAATATGTGTACATTTTGCACATATCAATTCTTGTTCGATTTCAAGCTCTAAATATAACCAGTTTAATGCAACGAACACTCTGGAATAGTGAAATAGGCTTAACATACCTTAAATAACCTTTACATAACTTAGAAATAAGTTTTGAAGGCTTTGGTATGGCAAAAACAAGTTAATTCGTCTACAGGGACTAAATTTGACAAACTGCGAAAGTATGCCAATTTGAACTGTAACAGACATTCCGGAACATGACCATAAGTTAAACATACCATAAATATCCTTCACATAGCTTAGAAATAGGCTTTGAGGGGTTCGGTGTGCTAAAATAAACTTTTAGGTCACTCAGGGACTAAAAGTGTCAAAAAGTGCGTAAGTTTGCACTTTCGCGCATAACTTACGTTCTGAATACATCCGGACATCCAAAAATTTATGTAAGCACTAAAATATTTTATTTTAGCGTTGGGCATAAGAAAAATCCATTCGTCACGCCATTTAGATCGTTTTTCGTGCTTGTGCGCATTCCGTCGTAATTAACCGAACATCGCAACCGTACGGCTAAACAAACCGACATCCGAGATATTTTTGAGCACATTTTAAGTTCCCTATACTTTAACTTCATTTTAGAGCTTTGAAATGGGGTTAACGGGCCTTAAACGCGTCGGAAATGACCTTATAACACAACAAGGACCAAAACTGTAAATCTGCCAAACTAGGTCCTTGCGCACCTCAACAATGTGAGTGTTGCGGTGCGCAAGCAGGAGCCAGATGCAGCAAATCGTTTTTCTCAGCTGTTAACAGCCCTTAAACACCCTCCAAAGGCCAATTCCATGTGTCCAACTCTTGTGGTGAAGCAATATGAGTTACCACAACATTCCGACAAGTGTACGGGCGAGATCATTCCCTCTTCTCCAAGAAACGATCCTAACCGTGAACCGAAATCTATAAATACCCATCACATTTTCACTCATTCCTCATAAGAATCTGATTTGAGAAGCTCTAAGTTGACCCTTCGTAAGTGTTCCTTCGTTCTTTTATTGCTTTTCGAGTCCGAAAGTCAAACTTTGTTTGACTTTCTGCATTAACCAGTTTATGGTCAATGCGAAGTTCGTTTGAACTTCGCAACGTGATTGTAATCACGATGGTTATAATCCCTTGTGACTATGCCTATTGATTACCACATTGTCTAGGGTCGTAAGGGTAAACGATCTAATAAATCGCTTATACCTTCGAACCCGACCCATTTGGTCGATCATTAGGATCCGACCAAGCACATTAGGTGACCATAGTATGTAGGGAATAACCTTCCAAGGTTATACCTTATGGTCGCTTCGTTTAAGTAGTTGTATGATAGGTAGTTTATATGCCTTAGGTAAATTACCAAAATGCCCTTTTTACGCCAAAATTCATTTTAAGCATATGTAACGTAACTTTTGGTATCTAAACTGATTTAGTAAGAATATTAGACATGTTAAGGCATATTTTACTTATCATAGGACTAGTTAGGCATTCCGAACGCGTTTCACGCGAACGACGCGTTAAAGTAGCATAAGCTACCTAAACGGGTCGTAATGGGTCATAAGCACTTATGTTAGGTTTCATTTAGTATGTAGGCTTTGTTAAACCATATTACACGAGTCTCCATACTCGTTTGGTTTACGAACCCTCATTCTATCTAATCCTCCGACTTAGGTCCGGTTATTAACATAACCTATATTAGGTGTCGTTTGATATCCGTGATCTCTAGCATTGTTTGGTTGTTACTCAAGGACTACTAAGCAATCTCAAGTGAGTACATAGACCCCTCTTTTACTATTTTCAAACTATTTTGGGGTGGAACACATGTGCCTACTTGTTACTTTCGTGCTTTCCTGCTTTCACATCATATACTTGCTATGTTCATTAGTACATTTATAGTACATGATTTCATTGTGTTTTATGCTATGTATGCCCATTGTGTGCATACTCAGTACATTATTTTACATTACATTTTATGCTATGTATGCCCATTGTGTGTGTACTTAGTACATTATTTTACATTACATTTTATGCTATGTATGACCATTGTGTGCATACTTAGTACATTGTTTTACATTACATTACATGCTATGTATGTTCATCATACTTAGTACATTTGTTTCACATCACATGCTATGTATGTTCATCATACTTAGTACATTTGTTATTTATCACATGCTATGTATGTTCATCATACTTAGTACATTTGTTTCACATCACATGCTATGTATGTTCATCATACTTAGTACATTCGTTTCACATCACATGTTATGTATGTTCATCGTACTTAGTACATTTATTATTTATTCACATGCTTACATTTTGATATGATATTTGGTTTGTTTTGATGGATCAATATACATTCATTAACACCGATCACGCCGTTCGTTAGTAGGTAGTGGTACCATAGGAATTGACAACTCCCGTTCCGGACATCCTGGGTAGGTTTGGATGAAAGGATTGACCGAATTCGATATACATAACTTAGATAAACCTTTAATTTGTTTAAGGGTTTATCGCCACAGTCTCAAGGCTTGGATGTATGCATTCTCACAATACCGCATAGATGTTTATATCAGTATAGCATGCATTTGTTCCACAAAACATAGCTTTGATTTAAACCATGTTTTACTTCAATACTTTGTTTTTGTGCATATGGTTTAGTTGATATATTTCACTAGCCATACATATCATTTTGGTTACAAACCATGTATTACATCTCCTAGCGTTATTTGAATCATTTCGATTTGAGACAAATAACATTTTATACAAATAACATACTTTTCACAAGACATTGTTTCACAAAACAACTTATCTTATACAAACTCATTTTACATGGTTATTCATTTAACCATACATTATTCTCCTATTTATACATCTCGTCTGATCTTATTGCTTTACAAATAATTTACAAAACAAAGCAGACTACAAGGTTCATGACTAAACATTTTCTTAAACATAAGTCATGAATCTTATTTTCACAAAACCTATGTATCTCACAGGCATTTTTATGCTGACGTACCTATTTTCACATGTGTTTCAGGATATGATGCATAGGATTTATCAAGATACACTTAGGCGGACTTGGGCCTTAGTGACAATAAAAGATGCAAGACTAGTTATTTATGTTATGTTTCTTTGATTGTCAAGACATTGTAACTCTTTTATTTAATAAAACAATATTTAAATTTCCATGTGTTATGAAACAATGATTCTGTTACAATACTCCCCGACGTTTTCCGCCACGTTTTGTTGTTCTACGTGGTCGGGGTGTGACAAGGTTACAATAATACGAAATTAAAATAAACTAATAGTCTTCTGTGGATAGGATTATATCAGAGTTGTACCCATCGCTTTGTTCCTCACTTTCTTCAGATTCATCATCATCAAGTTTTAGATTGTCGTATAACGCCATCATTTCGTCTCTTCTTTGCCGCAGCCTATACTTGAATATCATTGCAACCCTGGATCTTGCATCCTTCGAATGTGCTAAATCACAGAGTTGTTCAAGCAGATGTAGCCTCTCTGTCTTCAACATTTCCTCCATCGGCAATGAAGATTTCACCCCGCGTTGATAAGTCACTTAAAACGTTCCTGCTTCTTCATGCACCACCCAACTGCTAACTGTTGGTAAAGGAGTATCGTCAATATCATCAACATCATCATCTTCTTCCTGAAATTTTCTCTCCAATCTTCTTATTACTGTTCGAGTTCTTTCACAATCGTTGGCCCTTGGAACCCCAAGGGCTAGAATATCCCTGTGAACCCCTTCACATATACCAAGTATGGCTTTGATTGTCCTTACCTTCACCCTTCTCCTATCAGAGAACTTTAGGATGAATCGTCTCTTCGACCTTTTCAAACCTCCATGCAATAACCTTAGCCATTTTTTTAAGTTTTTGGCCTTTTGGACAATATGTGGCATTTTAGACAATGTTTGGCATGTTGAGTTGTGTTCTGATGGTCTACTTTTATAATGACTTTTTTTCCCGTGCAGTGATAGGTAATTCCCCAAGTATTTGGCTTTTAATATAATAAATGTTAGTAATTATGTTTCCGTCTCTTGATTTTACTGTTTTGCAGTTATTGTGTTTTGTTTCAGATTCATCTGTTTATGCCTGTAACACGTCCCATCTTTACGGTCGTAATTATGGCGTTTTGTTTTCCAATGGAGTTTAGATAAAGATGGCACTTTTGTTTTATTCTTTTACACATTGTTTTAACCTTTTTTTTAGATCTATTATAATAGTACTTGTCCAAAGTAATTTTATTATAGTTTGGTAGTTTTGGGGCGTTTTATGGCATGATGGCATTTCACAAGCATTTTCCCGTTTGGTGTTTTAATATATTTTTCATTAGAGAATTAATGTATTGTTGTTCTTAGCTGAAAATTACATAACAAACAACAGAAAAAAATTAAAAAAAAAACAAATTGAAGAAATCTATGATCTAAATCTTCAGTGTCATCAGTCTCTTTCTTCTTTTGAAACTACAAGAACTGTCACAAATAAATGGGGTTTTGGGTTTGGCATGGTTTTTTTCTTGTTCGTGTGTTGAAGTGGATTTGTGGATGTTGGAGACATAGATCGACTTCGTGTGCGTGGATGTTATTTGCCCGTCATCTTCATTATCATCATCGAGGCCAAAGTAGCATTTACACCGGGATCAGTCTATTCTCTTCATCCAAACCTTCTTCAAGAACAAAGAAGACTAAATGACATATGGGTGTCATCGGTCCCTTTTTCTTGAAATTTGTCTATCTCATGCAGCAAAATCTTACTCCCCTCACCTAACAAAGCATTCAGCGAAACTTCATGCAGAACATTACTGGTTATCAAAGAAAAGATGTTTACCATTGTTGATTTCTCTCAACCTTTGGCGTTTTACAGTGAGTGGTATTTAGGAACCATTGTGTTTTGTGTGTTTTTTATGTGTGATCAACGGAAGGTGGTGAGACGTTTCTATCTATAGGATTTTTTTGGCAAGTAGTTTAGGCGGGATATTATTTATAACAATAAATGCAATTAACAATTATCCGGATGTAAGGCTTGGCGTTTATATATTATGGCGTTTTACGTTTTGTGGCGTTTTTGTAGCGTAAGACCTTAACTAAAACACAGAAAAAAACTATGCAGTGATAAAATTGGCGTTTTGTATTTACTTGGCGTTTTATAGTTCAATGGCGTTTTATGTAAGAAAGGATGTTTTACCTTTTTTACCCTTAATGAAGCGCGTCCAGGTAATAAAATTTATGTTATTTACGAAAATGCCACCGCGCCAATCTAGTCCATAGATTGTTTTGATCGGACGATCCATAAGCGTTCTCACTGTTCTCACACTTTTCACCGTTTTTCCTAAATCCTGACACTATATATATATTAAGATTTTGGCGTTTGGAATGATTTTATAGGTGACCTTTTATTATGTCTACTTATTCACAATATATATCTATGAGTTGTATTTCGTAATATACATGCATAAGTATGGACATATTCGGTATATATATATATATATATATATATATATGTCATAATTCACATATCATATCATTTCACACATATATATGATGTTTTAAAACTTAATATATATCAAATAACTCATCAAGTCACTTTAAACACATTTCTCTTGTTAATCACAAATTTTCACACATAATGCGATTTCTGATCTAGTTCACCCGTTCTACCGCACAAACGTCTAAACATAGCATCACTTCATATCATCATGAAATCACTTAGAAAATCACATTACACATATGCATATTCACATATCAATCTATATCACACAAAGTTCACTCTTGAACATCCCGTTTTCGCGTACATTGAAATATGCGTATCTTACCGTTTCGGTAGCGTTTTTGGGCGTCGTAAGTCACGTATAACCAAGCAAACACCAAAATTATTTAATATAAGTTAAAATAATTATATTTATCATATGACATCAGTTTAAAATCAGATTTAAAACAGTTTTATAAAAATCACTTAAAAAGCCGATTTTTACCGTTTTTAAAACATAGTTTTGTACCGAACTTTACCGTAACCATCCCAAATAATCAAGACTTGATATTTTAACATAATACATGTTACCTACTGATTAAAACAACAATTTTAACCACATATATGCGGGTCTCATAAAAAGCACAAACATCATATAAATATCACCCGATTTACTACTTTTCAAGCCTATAGTACAACATGCAAAGCTACCAAGTTATGACATAATTTTTAAAACTTCAAAATACATCAAATAGATTTATTTTACATGTTTATTTACTTATTTGAATGAATATTTGTCATATCATACACAAGTCATCAAACACATGCATTTTAACTAACATTCAAGAACATGCAGCAACGTAAAAACTCACAAACAAGAGTAGTAATTTTCGGCCATATGAAGCCATACCTTAACATTATTTCAAATCAAAATCAAAACTAAATCATTCCTTCATATCTATATCACATTAACACAAAACCTTGTGCATTCAAACAAACACCTTACAAGTTTTATTTAAAACAAAATTTAAAATACAAACACTAGTCACATACACATACATTCGGCCATATACATATGTATATATGTTTCCATTTTCATTTTTATTAAAACCATTTTTCTTGTTCTTAGATTTCAAGTATATCCAAGTATTTGAGAAACTTTCCATCATCATCATCATCATCAAAATGCAAGGACATAATTTTTAAAGAAAGTTTATACCTTTAAGAAATTTTAGTGGGTTTTGATGAGATTTTTGATGATATGGAGCTTGTTCTTCTTTGAAATCATCTTGAAATCAACTTTAGATCTTCAAACCAACCCGAAACTAGCTTGGAATGACCATGATCTTCATGAATTAAGTTTGAAAAATTTGAAGTGTGTGTGTTCTTGAGGTATTCGGCCGTGAGGTGTTCAAGAAGATGAAAATGGTGATTTTTGAAAGATTTGATTTCTTGAAAAGTGGTATTTTTTGCATGGAAGGATCAAATATGATTGGACCAACATTTTATTTATTCAACACATAGCATAAAGATGGAAAAAGGTGGCATGGAGAAGATTCCATTGATCGACACATTAGCTACACACTCACATACACATGCATACATATACACATATATATTCTATATTAGCTAATAACAGGTATTTAACTGACTACCGGGCATTTTATTTTGCGTTTAAATCGCATTTTAAGGCGTTTAAAATTATTTTTATCACTCTATAAAAATAAACTCGCCATAATATTACTGAATAATATTTTATTTGCCTAGACTGGATGTGTTGTCAACGTTTTGCAGTATATGCACTGTATTGCGCAGTATGCGCTTAAACTTGAAAAATAATGTTTTTAAATGTTTTAATTAATTTTTCTTCACGAATATGATTAAAAATAAGTTTTAATCATAACGGAATATTTTTAGGATTTTAACATTATCCGGGCGATCACCGACGTTCGTTTCGCATTTTGTCGTTACGTAATAAGCGTTTATCTTATTATTGCCAACATAATTTTTTATCATAGTTTGGATTTACCAACACATTAAATGTCACACCCTGACTTTTGCGGAAGCGTATGATATGTGAGTTGCTTAATATCATTGCATTCAATTATAACAAACAACTATATGATTAAAACCATGATGTTCATCCATTAACATGATTCAAAATGTTACAAACCACATTGTTTAATACCGAACAAAGACTTTGAGTTTAACATACAAACCATTTTAAAAAAATAAGTTCCAACCAAGGGACTTTTAACAAAAGATAAATAATAACCAAGGTGTCACACCCCCAAAATCCACATGCGGAGTACCACCGCTTGGAGGCGTGACTGACCAGGATCTTAGCCACTAATCACATTGAACTCATGAATATATTCAAATAAAACTTTCATTTATTAACAATAGTGTTACAACGTTACAATATTTCATAGTTTACAACGGAAGCATATTTGATTATTTATGTGTTTATAAATCGCATGCAAAAGCTCTTTGTGTTGTATTATGTATCCATGTATCTCGACCCATGACCGCTCCAGCTTCCCAGATAGCAAGTTCCAACAATATGCACCTAAAGGCCTGCAAGGCATGTAACAACGAATCAACAACAATGTTGAGCGAGTTCACAGTTGGGTGTTCGTTTTAAGTTGTTTCAAAAGCATAGTTCTCTTTAGCTGGCTTACTTGCCGTGGGGGTTACCCCGTAGTTGAAAACGTGTTTTGTTTAATCCCGTTTACTCTGGCTATCTAGCCGTGGGGGCTACCCCATGTATATACTACTAGACTCGTTACCATATCGACCACTGACTGAAGTAAGTTGGTGCCCTAGCGTCAATGTCTATCATCATTGACGTGCCCAGATCCATTAGTTCACGCCCGTCCTCTGCGGCACGGTGTGAGGCTTGTCAAACCTAAATAGCGCTATCTAACTAATGACCCGCTCGCCATTGGCTCGGCGATTAAGTCGATATAAAAAGGAGGGACTTCATGATAGAGAGTTTTGGTCTAGTATCTGTGTTGTCACCCTTCAATAAAGAGGGTGTGTACGTAATCCCCAAACCAGGAGATTACGCAGGTTCCAGTTATATCCTTATCACGTGTTGTCACCCTTCAATAAAGAGGGTGTGTACGTGTTCCAAACCAGGGAATCACGCAGTTTCAGTTTCAATCCTTTACCCATTCCCAACCCCTGGGAATCCCATGCCTTGTGGAAAGTGTGAACTCACCTTGGTTTGCTCGGTAAGATTAGTTACTTGTTTACAGTTGATCAACCGAATCCTAACATTATTACCAATAACAGTCAGTTGTATAGCACTTAATCACATATTACCTATACATATTGCACATGATACCCGCACATAATGTCATCTACACGAAGCAGCCAAGAATCTCTTATACAGACTTATAAATCACAATTATTAACATATAATTTATACAGAATTCTGACCACTAACATCAAAGTCTTCGGCCCATGAAGACATGTATACATATGCATGGGTCAAACCTTAAGTTCCGTTTTATTTTTAACCGGGCCGACCCACACTACCTTTTTATTTGGATAATTAGAAAAAGTGGCAATCATCTCCAAAATTAATGCTCAAATCAAAACAACTAACACAACAATTCTATTTGATCGTTCATCATCTTGTATACCTACCCTTGGACTAAAGTTTGCTACCAATCAAATAACAAAACATCACATAAATCTAGAATCATGAATCGAACCCCTTAACAATTACTAACTTGCAAAACAGTTTGTCATTAACACATTCGGATCCGATCGAGATCAGAATCGTCTAACATGGCTCATGCACGTATTTGGCAGTTTCGAACAAACATCATACACATATGAACATGGAACATCATATCATCATATATAACATCATATCATCTTTGTTTCTATCAACCTGCATTCCTAGTATAACAATTATGTACCAACACAAACACATGTATCAGAGGGTTAAATTGCACAACAATAAGAGCATACTAACCAAGTAAGCCAGACAAGGACTCGAGGCGATCCTACGAGGTGTATCACAGCTGCCGTCGATTTGTTTTAGGGAGTAGGAAGGTTAGGGTTTGATGTTTGCTAAAGAGTTTACGTTGCAAGGGATAAAATAACTATCGGCCTCTCACTGGGCCATGTATCACTTTGGGCCGAGGGCCTTCGGGGCGAGAAATATCCCTCGACAAAAGTATGTTTCGTCGGATCCACAATTTCGTCGGACTTTATTAGATTGCCAAACTTAAATACTTCTTAATTAATTCATTCACAACTCTATATTATAATAGTTCATTCGATATGCACAAGTTTACAACACAACCGACAACATTATCACATGCAACCCTTTTATTGTTTAATCAATGCAATAGAACACGGTAGACAATTCAATCAGAGATTAATACCTCATTGGACCTCCCCACTACTGATTTCAATACATGGTTTTTTTTTTTAATGGGAATGTGTGGCGGTCAACTATGGCCCAAGATAGATTAAAAAAAATTTGTTGTACTTGATTAATTGCCAAGTTTAGCAGAAAGAGATGGCAGCTACGAATTGTTGTTTGTTATTACCATTATTGTTATTATTATTATGATCTAATAAGGTATAAAGTGTATGCCATAGCAAAAGTATATTATTATCATAATTATATGCCACCATTCGAACCTCAAGAGTTTCGAGTTACGCTAGTTATGTCATGATTCAAACGGTTCAGGTCGGTTTAATCACAAATGTATAAGTATACGATTTGATTTATAAAAGTGACACAAACGGGTTTTTACCTCAAAGTTTCGGGTTGTCACATCATCCCCAACTTGAAAGAAATTTCGTCCCGAAATTTAGCACGTAGTTACTGAGGAAGCTAGTTAGGGTGCGTAGTTTTTCCTGGTTTTCCTGGGGTGTCACATCATCCCCCCGTTGGTTTGGAATTTCGTCCCGAAATTCCGAAGTAGCTTCAGCCTCAGTAGTGGTTTCATTGTTCTCGAACAAATGGGGATATTTGTGTTTCATTTGGTCTTCTCGTTCCCAGGTATACTCTGGGCAATGACGGGAGTTCCAACGAACTCGAACAATAGGTATCTTGGTTCGTTTGAGAATCTTGACCTCCCGGTCTAAGATTTCCACTGGTTCTTCGACAAATCGCAACTGATCGTCGATGGTGAGCTCCTTGAAAGGAACTGTGAGGGTTTCATCTGACAGACACTTCTTCAGATTCGACACATGGAATACGTTGTGAATTCCACTGAGTCCTTCGGGTAGATTCAACCTATAGGCCACCTTGCCAATTCTCTTAGTGATTTCGAAAGGTCCAACATATCGTGGGTTGAGTTTGCCTCGTATGCCAAAACGAACTACACCTTTCCAAGGTGAGACTTTCAGTAGTACTCGATCCCCAACCTGGGATTCTAGTGGTCTCCTGCGCTTATCAGCGTAGCTTTTCTGACGGTCACGAGCTGCCGCCATACATTATCGTATCTGAGCAATCTTCTCTGTTGTGTCTACGACGGGTTCTGGGCCAGTGCTTTGGCCGTTTCCAACTTCTGCCCAACAAAGAGGTGATTGGCACTTCCGTCCGTACAATGCCTCGAACGGAGCAGCCTGGATGCTGGTGTGGTAACTGTTGTTATCCGAAAACTCCACGAAAGGTAGACGCCGCTCCCAGCCGTTACCATAGTCGATTACACATGCTCGAAGCATGTCTTCAAGAGTTTGGATGGTGCGTTCAGTCTGCCCATCCGTCTGTGGATGATATGATGTGCTCATGTCTAGACGTGAGCCAAAGGATTTGTGCATCGCTTGCCACAAATCAGATGCAAATCGTGGGTCGCGATCAAAGATAACGGAGGTTGGCACCCCATGCCTAGTAACTGCTTCTTTCAGGTAGATAACTGCAAGCATGGAAAACTTATCCGTTTCCTTGATGGCTAGATGTATGCTGGTTACGTGAGACAATCAACGATCATCCAGGTGATAATGTTTCCGTTTCGAGTTGTAAGTAGACTAGTACAAAATCCATGGCAGTCTGTTCTCATTGCTATACATGTGTTTCTGGTTGCTAATGCATGGTCGAGGCAAACGGTTCTTGACTGCCACCTTGTTGAGTTCTCGATAATCAGTACATATATCCAACAATACAACCTATATTCCTGAATATAACTGGGGCTCCCCAAAGCAAAAACTTGGTCCGATAAAGCTCCTGTCCAACAGTCCCTGTTGCTGATTTGACAACTCTCGCAACCCTCCTGGTACAAGATGGAAGGAGATATGAAGAATCAGGGCTGCCTCTGGCGTGAGATCAAACTGAGAGTCTGTCTTATAGTTGTGGAAGTAAACCTAATTGTTTCTCCCGTAGCACACCGAGAGGAATCACGAACAATTGATGGATCCTCGATCCTCTTTTCCTTAGCCTTGACATCAGTAACGAGTGCTATCATAGCGGGATAATCCTTCCATGGACACTTCTGGCCTCCACTGCTGAATTGATGCTAACCTCTGCACCACTCTGACGCGTCATAACAGATAACAATCCTCCACTAGGAGAGGGATACATAGAATCTTCTCTTCACAGGGTACATCTATCAAGAACAACAAAAGAAAGGTCGATGTCGAACACTAGTCCCACAAGGTCGAGTTTGCATCCCAACGATCATATGAGGTTTCCATTGTCTTGCCATCAGCCGATTCCACAACAGGTTCGGTTTCAAGAAGCATCAGGGTTAAGCAGAACAGTGCCGAAGTGATTAGTCACCAAGAACACGTAGGCCACAATGTTGTTATAATCCCGGCGTCGCCCACGCCAATCCCTAATGTCCCTCCATGAGCATCATTTCCCGTGTTGTTGTACTCGTTGCGAGGAGTTCCAGTACGGTCGTCGTTCCCTTGGTTGTTGTCGTTGGATTTAACATCGGCCACTCCATGCCGTAGGCACCTTCACTTTCCATACTGTTGGTTACCATTACAAATACCTTGTTGTTGCCGTGATTGTTGCCTCTGATGCTGTTGTTTGAAACGAAGCTCTACGACCTTTTACCGACAGGGTCCACCTCTTCACATTCCATGTCATGTCCTAAGGCGCTACCCCTTGTGCTGGTAGTTTCACGTTCCATACCATGGTCGATTGTCATCGTTTATGTCCCGATTAATTCGTAAAGGTTGACTCCCATGTGTCGCGGGCTGGGGTTAAGGATGTGATTGAAGCCAATTCGCTGGTGCTCGTTGCCGGTAATCAGGGTCGTCAAAGTACTGAGGTTGGTAAAGTACTACGCTCATCCTCCTGTCCATCGATGTTGCAAGTTGTTTGAGTAATACACAGTAGGTTGCGGGAGTGTTGCAGAAGTGATCACACTTCGAGATCTAAGACGTCAACAAAAAGGAATAAGAAAGGTATCGATCAATCATTCGACGTTGCGGCATTCAACTCAGGGGTGTTCGTATAAGCACCTAACATTCTACATGGTTCGCTAGGTGTTCAGATGGGTGTTCAGGTAATACTCGATAGCATCATGCTTCGAAAGGATCCAGAGATGAATAAAAAGTTCACGTTCGAGTAGGTGACAATCACTGCTATGACCCCCTATAGGTTTGTTATGTTTCACATCGATCGAATAACGGAACGGAACCCCTTTTTCACTTGTTAAGCCTCACTGGGACTCGCATGCACCCCACATTATTATTATGTGTGCACCCACAATAATATTGTGATTTGCATGCTCATCTCAACTCCTCTTAACTCATGTCAAATGGTTCCTCAAACTTGAGTAGGAAACAAAGAGTATCACGAAGCGTAAGTCATGAAGGTTTAGGGAAATACCAACCACCATATCAGTCACATAACACATGCAAGTATACATGAATTCATACTGTTGTGCTAAACGTGCAATCACATGCAATATCATATGTAGGTGTTCACTAGTTATGTAGTACATTGAGTATAAGAGAGACGAACCTTGCAATCTGGAGCTGAGTGTCATGGTCGTATTCACGTCTTTAGAACTGTTCGGTTATAGTCTGGTTTTACAAAAAAAAACAAAATTCCCCTTTTTAAAACCAAGTTCACTATAACCAACGGCTCTGATACCAATCTGTCACACCCCCAAAATCCACATGCGGAGTACCACCGCTTGGAGGCGTGACTGACCAGGATCTTAGCCACCAATCACATTGAACTCATGAATATATTCAAATAAAACTTTCATTTATTAACAATAGTGTTACAACGTTACAATATTTCATAGTTTACAGCGGAAGCATATTTGATTATTTATGTGTTTATAAATCGCATGCAAAAGCTCTTTGTGTTGTATTATGTATCCATGTATCTCGACCCATGACCGCTCCAACTTCCCAGATAGCAAGTTCCAACAATATGCACCTAGAGGCCTGCAAGGCATGTAACAACGAATCAACAACAATGTTGAGCGAGTTCACAGTTGGGTGTTCGTTTTAAGTTGTTTCAAAAGCATAGTTCTCTTTAGCTGGCTTACTTGCCGTGGGGGTTACCCCGTAGTTGAAAACGTGTTTTGTTTAATCCTGTTTACTCTGGCTATCTAGCCGTGGGGGCTACCCCATGTATATACTACTAGACTCGTTACCATATCGACCACTGACTGAAGTAAGTTGGTGCCCTAGCGTCAATGTCTATCATCATTGACGTGCCCAGATCCATTAGTTCACGCCCGTCCTCTGCGGCACGGTGTGAGGCTTGTCAAACCTAAATAGCGCTATCTAACTAATGACCCGCTCGCCATTGGCTCGGCGATTAAGTCGCTATAAAAAGGAGGGACTTCATGATAGAGAGTTTTGGTCTAGTATCTGTGTTGTCACCCTTCAATAAAGAGGGTGTGTACGTAATCCCCAAACCAGGAGATTACGCAGGTTCCAGTTATATCCTTATCACGTGTTGTCACCCTTCAATAAAGAGGGTGTGTACGTGTTCCAAACCAGGGAATCACGCAGTTTCAGTTTCAATCCTTTACCCATTCCCAACCCCTGGGAATCCCATGCCTTGTGGAAAGTGTGAACTCACCTTGGTTTGCTCGGTAAGATTAGTTACTTGTTTACAGTTGATCAACCGAATCCTAACATTATTACCAGTAACAGTCAGTTGTATAGCACTTAATCACATATTACCTATACATATTGCACATGATACCCGCACATAATGTCATCTACACGAAGCAGCCAAGAATCTCTTATACAGACTTATAAATCACAATTATTAACATATAATTTATACAGAATTCTGACCACTAACATCAAAGTCTTCGGCCCATGAAGACATGTTTACATATGCATGGGTCAAACCTTAAGTTCCGTTTTATTTTTAACCGGGCCGACCCACACAACCTTTTTATTTGGATAATTAGAAAAAGTGGCAATCATCTCCAAAATTAATGCTCAAATCAAAACAACTAACACAACAATTCTAATTGATCGTTCATCATCTTGTATACCTACCCTTGGACTAAAGTTTGCTACCAATCAAATAACAAAACATCACATAAATCTAGAATCATGAATCGAACCCCTTAACAATTACTAACCTGCAAAACAGTTTGTCATTAACACATTCGGATCCGATCGAGATCAGAATCGTCTAACATGGCCCATGCACGTATTTGGCAGTTTCGAACAAACATCATACACATATGAACATGGAACATCATATCATCATATATAACATCATATCATCTTTGTTTCTATCAACCTGCATTCCTAGCATAACAATTATGTACCAACACAAACACATGTATCAGAGGGTTAAATTGCACAACAATAAGAGCATACTAACCAAGTAAGCCAGACAAGGACTCGAGGCGATCCTACGAGGTGTATCACAGCTGCCGTCGATTTGTTTTAGGGAGTAGGAAGGTTAGGGTTTGATGTTTGCTAAAGAGTTTACGTTGCAAGGGATAATATAACTATCGGCCTCTCACTGGGCCATGTATCACTTTGGGCCGAGGGCCTTCGGGGCGAGAAACATCCCTCGACAAAAGTATGTTTCGTCGGATCCACAATTTCGTCGGACTTTATTAGATTGCCAAACTTAAATACTTCTTAATTAATTCATTCACAACTCTATATTATAATAGTTCATTCGATATGCACAAGTTTACAACACAACCGACAACATTATCACATGCAACCCTTTTATTGTTTAATCAATGCAATAGAACATGGTAGACAATTCAATCAGAGATTAATACCTCATTGGACCTCCCCACTACTGATTTCAATACATGTTTTTTTTTTAATGGGAATGTGTGGCGGTCAACTATGGCCCAAGATAGATAAAAAAAAAAAATTTGTTGTACTTGATTAATTGCCAAGTTTAGCACAAAGAGATGGCAGCTACGAATTGTTGTTTGTTATTACCATTATTGTTATTATTATTATTATCTAATAAGGTATAAAGTGTATGCCATAGCAAAAGTATATTATTATCATAATTATATGCCACCATTCGAACCTCAAGAGTTTCGAGTTACGCTAGTTATGTCATGGTTCAAACGGTTCAGGTCGGTTTAATCACAAATGGATAAGTATACGATTTGATTTATAAAAGTGAAACAAACGGGTTTTTACCTCAAAGTTACGGGTTGTCACACAAGGCTTTGACTCGTATGTCTTATCTAAGATAAGACATCCAAGTCAAACCCTTCAAAAGTTCAGATGACATCATTTCTTGTAAACATGTCTTGAAAACTTTCAACCTTCGCAAGATCCATCAATTCCCTGAAATACATGTAGTTTAAAAACATCAACAAAAGTTGAGCGAGTTCATGTGTCTTGTATGTGTGCACAAATAACATTGTAAACATTTGTAAGTATGTATTTGTAAACCGGTATGAAAGTATCTAGGAACAAATCAATTGATGATTTGAAAGGTCATTAATATGTGTGCAACGGTGTAGGAAGGCTCAACCCTTTGTGTATTTCGTACCGGGCCACCCGGCTGGAACGACATAGTCACCACATGCGGCCAACTCGCGGACCCATGGATAGGGCTCGCAACACCCAAATAGATCTATCACTCATGTCCCTCGGTCCTTATACAAGGATTAATGGTCTCAAGTTAACGCCTACCCATTCACATGATCTAACAGTTCATTCCTTAGCTAACCATACCATTTGTAATCATTGAAATATTTGTAACACGTATTTCACCCCCGAAGTTATAAAACATAAAACAGTTAAAAGAAAAGGGGGACATGAACTCACAATCTTGCGTCTTGTAGTCCGGTGTAACTCAAAGATCCTGTCTTGTTATGCTAGAACATTCTTTGAGTAACGTCTTGGTGTACATTATATTATCCCAAAGTATATAATTATTGGTTAAAATAATAATATTTTAATTTAAATTATATTTATCAATTAATTGGAATATTTGTTAAAATAATACATTTTAACTTGGTATATTATGTATCTATACATGTGTATTCTCCCAAGTATGGGTGTACTTGTACTTGTGTATTTTGCCAAGTATTGGCGGCGTATTCCGGTGTGTATTTATACGTACGAGAATACGTATTTTCTTGTATTCATTAATTATTTTATACTTAATCTTTGTATTAAACTTTCCGGAATATTATTTTTAATCAACTAAAAATACCAACTTGTATTCCAAAAATATATATATTTTAAGAAATCCTTTATAGAAAAATATCCATAAATCTTTCTTGGCAAAAATAATTATACTTTAATATAAGTCCCAAAAATAATATATTTTCAAGATTAACTTGGAAAATATCTATAATTCCATTTTTCACCCAAAATATTATATTCTTAATTTATTTCAGAAAATATATATTTTCTCCAAAAATAATATATCTTCTAATTGTTCAAGAATATATATATATATATATATATATTTTCCACTCAAAAATAATATATTTTCTACTTGATAAAATATGATATATCTTGTAATACTTGTAAAAATCATATTTTCCGTTTCCTTGGTTTCCAAAATACCGTTTAACTCATTTGTCAAAATATATATGAATTTAATCCAGGAAAATATATATATATATATAGTCCTTGTTCGGTTTGTCCAATATTTGGGTATAGATTATATATTTGTTTTCTTGAAATTTTGGTAATATTTTGTATTGTAATTGTGGGTATTTTGGTGAGTTATATTATTTTCAAGCCCTAAAATAATATAATTAATACACATAATATACAAGTAGCACACAAGTGTTATTTCTAAATATATATTTCGCTAAATATATACTTAGTCACTTTATTTATCAAAAATCAACCTCCAATACTTGTAATTTTTGTAACAAAAATTATGGCAAGTTTTATATGAAAATCATGTTCAAAATTTATTTGTAAACACTTGTTTAAAAATATTTTTCTAAGTGTTTAAATTCTACAAAAAATTTGCCATAGTTTCCCCTTAAAAATGGAGGTTTCCATGCTTTAAAAGTATATCATTTTCTTTTAAAATCATCATCAATCAACAACAATTCATTCAAGACTCACCATGAGCCAATATCATGCAATTTACACTATATCATGAACTTCAAATTTTGTAAAAGTTTGTAGTAACTTAACATGTTGTTAAGTAAGTTTAGTAACCCTTAAAAATATGGTTATTTGTTTATAAATCTCATTCTTGTAAAATTTAGTCCTTTACAACTTACAAGGTGATTTTCTAAAAATGATTTTTCTTGTATTCTTCTTGTTAACAACATGTTTCTAGCCTTGATTTAACACTAGAAACATGATTAGTTTCCTTAAAAATCATGATCACATTAATCTTGTAAATAACTTTGTTTTCTTAAGAAAATCATTTTTTGTAATCATCCATTTACAAGACTTAGAAAATGTTTCAATCATCATCATACTCAAAAACATCTTCATTTTCAAGTTCATGTTGAACGTAAAAGATGATCATCTTGATTTTCACAAGATTCATCCTCTCACTTGCTAGATCATGTGTTTAATCACAATCTAGCAAGCTTCTTATGATGATCAACATCATAATCTCAAGAAATCAACAATCAAGTATCACACATACACTAAAACACTTAGATTCTTAGGTTAGTAAGCTTTATGTGAGAGTTCATCTTCTTGTTTCTTTATGATCTTTATGTTTAACAACTTACATAATCTTTTAACCATCAAAATGAGAAGTAAAATCAAGTTACAAGAGGCTTACTACTAGCACAAGGGCTAGGGAAGAAATCAAGATGATGAAGATGATGAACAAGGTGGATAAAAACTTATGGTGAAGGTCCTTTAAACTCCAATGCCTCAAAGCTCCTTAACTTAGCTCCTTGCACCTTAGAATCACCTTGGAATGGTTGAGTTTGAAGTGAAAATGGTGGTGGTGTGGGTGGTGGTTCACGGCCGAGAATAAGGAAGAAGGGAGGAGAAAGATGAAGTTGTTAAGTGTTGCGAAATGTAAGTTATGTGATATTGTGGTTAATATGAACAAGCTTTCCAACATTTCATAAACCCTTGTGTAATATGTTTCTAAAGAAAACAACATATCAAATAAACAATTTAGCAAAATCCATAGGTGGGTCCACCCATGGTGACCGTAAAAACGAGGGGGTATGGTTGAAGTGTAATGGCTAGTTAAACAACTTAGGTTAGTTTCTAAGTATATAGTTTAGTGTTTATATGTGTTATGTAATTATAAGATGTATTATGATGTTCGGTGACCATAAGTAGCTCGGAAATGATAAAACAGTGCTTCTAGTGAAAATTTAGTGTTTCGGGTAGTGTCCGGTTGTTCGGTTGGTTACCGGTTCGATAAAGTGCTAAATTACGCAGTTTAGTGTGCCTTATGTTCCCTTTTGTGACAGTTTTGATTCCCGACACCTAGGAAGGTATTCTGGACCATTAAACCATAATTTTGCATTATATTTTAGTGTTAGAATGCTGATTTTTGCTAAAAATGCAGAATTTTGCAGTTTGTGTGAGTTTTAGGCACTTTCCGGCAGTTAAACTATCTCTAGGAAGGCAGTTTTATGATCCCTACTTTCCTCCACACTATACTAGTGTAACTCTTGGTTTCGGGCTCATTATGTGTCTTATCATCATGTCTGTCTGAGTACTGAACTCAAGTCAGTACTTCTAGTTTGTCTGATAACTGTGCTAACTTTGTTTCGTGCACTAATTGAATCATAATGTGTTACATGTGTGACAACCCTCACCAAACCAGGTATCCGTACGAATTAATTAATTTTTAATTAATGCTTAATTACTGTGCTTGCTTACAACTATGGTTAAACTGCTTCTTGATTTCTGATACATACATACCCATGCATCACATTTTATTACTATCACTCTACTATTTACACAAACATTAGTGACAACCTTGATGCACAAAAGCACAGTAAGCACACTAAACGGATAACCCAGTAAACATGCTGACATAGCCAGCACTAGACAGACATTGTCTCTGAGGCCAGTATGAGCCGGGAATAGACTACTACACTAGTAGGGAGTGTAGGGAGGTGAGGATTGTAAAACTGCGTCACTAGGTGATAGTTATAGTGACCGGATGTGCCTAAAACAAGCTTTAATTACAAAATTCTGCACTTTAAACAAAAATTCAGCATTTAACATAATTAGTAAAGTGCAAAAACTTGGTAAAATAATACTAGACACTTTCCAAAGTGTCGGGAATTTACTGTGTCACTAAAAACACTATAAAAGGCACTTTAAAGCTTTGCTTGACACTTTAACGGATCAATATCCAACCGAACAACCGGACTTTACCCGGAACACAAAAATATTGTCAATGACATTGTTTACACTTTTCTGAGCTAGTTAGGGTCCCCGAACACCCTAACACCCGTTATATTACATAACACACTAATAACCAATTTAAATTCCTAACTAAACTAACTAGTTCTTAACTATATCATCAAAATCTAACCATAAACCCCCCCTAGTCCGATCGGTTGAAGGAGTGGGGACACACTCCACCATTTTTTATTATTTTATTTGATATTGTCTAATATCTTAATGACATATTACATGTTGGATAATCACCAAAGTTGGACCATAAATAAGCATATAGGATAACCATTATCTCACATCAAACACTTAACAAAAATTGCTCTCTATCCCTCTTGCCTTGTCTTCAGCCGAGACCACCATCCATCATCCACCCATCATCAAGTTTTGATCAAGACATTTTACATACATACCAAGGTGCAAGGTGACACACAAGGAGACCCGGTGCTTTCGGAAACTCAAGAACCTCTCCACATTGCTTTTATCCACCTTGTTTACGCTTTGATTCTTCCCTAGCCTCGAGCTAGTAGTAAGTGCCTCTAAACACCCACCCTCTTGATCTTGTCTAAAGTGGTTAATAAGAGATTTAGCGGATAAAAATCAAGAACACACAAGATCAAATCTAAAAGTCTTGAAAGAAAGATGAATATGTTGGTTAAAGAGAAACTAATGGTGTAAATCTTGTAAATATTGACTAGTTGTGATTATTTTATGTTGTTAGTGGCTAGTAGTGGAACGGATCGTCATTTAACCATGCTAGATCATGTTCATGGAACATGAACTAGCAATATGTTAAGTGAAAAAGTTATAAGATAACGAATCTTTCCACACACAAAACATGAACTTGTGTAAAAGTGATTTTTCTTGTAAAATGGAGTTCTAAACTAGTAGATCTAAAGATCTACAAGTGGTTTTTCAGAAAAACCAAGTAAAAGATACAAGACTTGTTTTAAAGCCGGATCTTACACAAACTAAAAGCCTTTTTGTGAACAAACAAGTGTGTAAACACTTGTGTGACAAGAGGATTTAAAAAAGAAGCACTTTCAAAAGTTTTGACTAGAAGTTGTAAAATTTCATATTCTTTAAAAATAAAGTTTTCAAGAAACTGATTTTATTTTTAAAGATAACAAGATCCGCTGAATATGTTAGGAAGTTACTACATATTTTTACACAACTTACAAGTTCATGAATTTGCCTTATACTTCCTTTTGACTAGTTTGATGTTTGAATATTGTATATTGATGATTTGAAAATTGTTTATTGAATTTTTTTAAAAGAAAATGATACGCTAGTAAGCGTGACCACCTCCAGTTACAAAGGAAACTCTGGCGAAATTTTTCCAGAAAATAACACTTAGAAATATTTTTGTAACAAGTGTTCATGAATATATATTTTTAACTTGTTTTCAAAATATAAATTTCGCCATGATTTTTATTACAAAATAACCAGGTGTCGGATGTGGATTTTCGTAAAGGAAACTTGTTAAATATATATTGAGAATATATATTTCATAATAAAACGCTTGTGTGATTTTATGATTATTTTGTGAACTATATGTATATTATTTTTAGAGTAAAAATAATATAACTTGAATACACTAAGAAGTATCGACTCCAAAATAATATCAACGCTATCACAAAGAAATATTTAAGTTACACCGGTATTATTATTACCACACGAACTTTAAAAATGTAACTTATATATTTTCGGAAAATACTCTTAAATGTGTATTTTGAAAAAGTATTATTTTGGAAATTGTATAAAGTAAAATATAATATTTTTGGGAAAAATATGTATATTTTTGGAGTTAGAATATTTTAGAAAAGTGATTTAAAATGTATTTTCAAGTGAGACTTAAAAATATATTTTTGGAATTATAAAAACACACATGTATTAAAATCCCCATCCTTGGGAAGGAATACACTTGTAAAATAAATAAGAAGTGTGATTACGGAATAGTTACCTAACTATTTCTCCAACAAAACGTTAAAACCTAAGCCAAGGCACGGCCATCCGTCTAATTGAAGTTAGTATGTGTAGGTCGTCACGCAGCAGGTTGATTTGGGATTGACTATTTCGAGACGCACTTCTGTGAGTTCATGTCCCCCCTTTTCTCTTAACTGTTTTCAGTTTTTATACTTCGGGGGTGAAATACATGTTACTATGATTACGAATACTTTTTACATGGTATGGTTAGCGTAAGGAGGGTTACTACTTAGATCATATGAGTGGGTAGGCGGAAACTGGAGGCCATTAATCCTCATTGTAGGGCCGAGGGTCATTAGCGGTAGATCTATCTGGGTGTAGCGAGCCCAACTCCAGGCCCAACAGTACGGACCTTGGGGTGACTTTGTACCCAACGCAAAAATCTGCTAGGTTTGAGTCTTCCTACAGCACTTCACACATATCATTGGCTTTGCAACCCAGTGGTGATCTCTTTTTCCTTATTTGCTACATACCAGGGATTTTCATACATACAAATGTACTACAAAGGTTTTACATACTCACTTTCACATGAACTCGCTCAACTTTTTGTTGATTTTTCAACTTACATGTATTTCAGGGAATTAGGGATCTGGCGAGGTATGCTATGTCTTCATGCTGTGTAGAAGAAGTGATGTCATCCAAGTTTAGGGGTTGTGACTTTTTCCTGGACGAGTCACAAGTCTTAGGCTGTGTTTATTTCATGTTTGTGGTTGTGTCTTTTGAACAAGATCTTATTTCGTGGTGTTGTATTTTCGTTGCATGTGTCGAAGTTTGAAAACAATGTTGCGGTATTTTACTTTTAAAACTTGAAGTAATGGATGATCATCATGGTTTTTCTTTCATATAGCTTTGTTGTGATTAAGCTATGGTATTAAGAAGTCACACCTAAATAAACCCACGCTTCCGCAAAGCCAGGGTGTGACAGCTTGGAATCAGAGCCTTGATCATAGCGAACTAGGATTCCTTCTCGAGTCTAGACTATGATCACTAGGGCTCTCACGAAAACATTTTTTTACAATGCATACACTACGTCCAGATCCAGGTCACAAAACATTTTTACAAACAAAAGAGTGAGCACATTTTATTTGTTAGTTATGGCTCAGTCTGAGAGGCTGAGGGAGTAGTCTAGTGGGACTAGGAGGCTCAGTCTGAGAGGCTGAGGGAGTAGTCTAGTGGGACTTGGAGGCTCAGTCTGAGAGGCTGAGGGAGTGGTCTAGTGGGACTAGGAGGCTCAGTCTGGGAGACTGGGGGAGTAGTCTAGTGGGACTAGGAGGATCAGTCTAAGAGACTGAGGGAGTAGTCTGAGAGATTAGGAAGTTCAGTCTGAGAGGCTGGGATGGTAGTCTAGTGGGACTAGTAGGATTACTTGATTGCTTATTGGTGACTAACCTGTTTATTTGATTGTATGATTGATTGTTTGTACGTATGTGTGTTTGTGTTACAGACATCATGCCTTCTTCATCAGACACTGGAGTTTCCGACACTCTGGACCCTATGGCGATAGTATCAGATGAGATAGTTTCATCGGAGCACGAGGTCCACACTTCCGGTACTACCAACACAGACGATGACGACTTCCAGCCCTTTGAGCTGCCTGACGTCGTAGCCGAGCCTGCTGATGGCCATCTCGCTGGGTATTTACCACTCGCGGTGATCCCTGCTCCTGTACCCCTTGCTGCTTATCCGATTGTTGATATGCCACTTGATGATGTTTCTGACGACGAAGTTGATTTGTTTGAGGAGGACCTACTTGAGGATGACCTTGAGGGTGAGGCCCCTATTGCTGCTGATGATATCCTACTCATTGCTGATGCTCCTACAGAGGAGGCTCCTGTTCATTCACCTATCCCAGACACATTTGAGTCTGTGGCGTCCGCATCTTTGCACACACAGGGAGTGCAGCACCACTCACACGACACTGACCCTGACATGGCGTCATCAGCTGCACCTGCACCCGCACATGACTTTGAGTTTGATCACGATGTTGATGATGATCCTGTGTATCCCCCTGGTTTTGATCCTGACCAGGATATTGAGTTCATTCACTTAGACCAGCCCCTAGAGGATCCTGTAGCCCCTGTCGATCCTTTGTTTGCTAATCCAGCTGATTTTGATATGGAGTTTGTTGATCCGGAGCCGGTCGTGGCCCCTGAGCCAGTCGTTGCTCCTAACCCCGCATTAGAGCATGACCCTGTTCATGCCGATGCACCTGCGGTTGCTCCTTTTGTTGATGACATACCTGTTGACGATCATCCCGTTGTTGCTCCACCGTTGGTGGATGATCATGTTGTTGACGCTCTGGTTGACGCTCCACTTTTGATAGAGGATCCTGTCGTTGCACCATTTCCTGATCCTATGCCGGTGATGTTCGACCGTGCACCTTTTGCGACCCATATTGATCCACGATACACTCACACCCGCAACGGTTGGATAGATGATGACGATGATTACCCACCTTTCGCATTCCCTGTTACACCCCCTGTAGCCCCCGTTTCAGCCCCTGTTTCAGCTCCCATTGATGTCCTTTTGCTTCCCACACATACCACGGATGCTCGTCGCGCCGACTTACCTATCACGTTTCTTCAGGACATACCTCCACCACGTCCTGGGGAGGGTTCGTCACGACAGCCGTTTGGTCATACGCCTTTCATGACAGGAGGCAGCCAGTTCATGCCCCAGATTTCTCATCCTACTGTTATTCCCACTGTTGCACCATTTACTGTACCATCCTTCGCTCCATCTAGCGAGCCATTCCTCTGGACTACGCCCCCCATTATGCCACCATCTGATCCGTATCACCCATATCACATGGGGTATTCTACAGAGGATATTCTCACATCTTTCATGATACAGCAGGAGGCGCTGACCCATCGCGTATAGGAGCTGGAGAGAGCTCAGTGACCACCGTGTCATTGTCAGACCCCACCTGCAGTATCACACCCTCCGCGTCCACTTTCACCTGATTCTGCCACTCGCTTTTGGACTCCTGAGCAGCAGATAGCATACTTATTGCACTCTCATCGCGCTATGGAGGAGGACTGGCTTCATATGCGACGTCTACTCTTTTCTCGTTTTCCCCCTCCTCCGCCGCCATCAGCATAGGCACATTTTTGGTTTGTTGCAGGTGATGCTACTTTTGCTGAGAGGACCGCGATTGTGCAGACTACACAGCTTTTGGGAGACTGCATTTTGATTATGACTTTTGATGTTTTGTATATTGGATATTGTTGACACTGATTAGATAGTTTGGACTAGGGCGATGTGGCCCTTAGTCGATAATGATGTACGATACAGTTATGAACTTGTAAACCTTACATTGTGGTCTTGATTTATGAAAGCGCAATCGCAGTATTCTCATTATATGTGATGTTGGGTTGATTATTGATATTTTATAACATGAGATGTTATGTGCTTGATTAGTTTATAACATGAGATGTTATGTGTTTAAATGATATTACGTACGTATGTTGTTTACTTACTATGACCTGACCAACACGATCATCTTTTAGAGGATGCCACCAAGACGCGAGATGCGTATGCCTACCAGCGAGGCAGAACTCCAAGGAATCATTGCTGCCGCCATAGCGCAGTATGCAGCCTCACAAGGAGGAACCAGCGGGAGCAATTCTAACAATAACGACAATAACAATCCACCACATGGTAATGATAAGTTGTTTGAGGCATACTATGATACATTTGGATATCTTTAGCACGTCCGCTAATACCATTTGTAAATTCTAACGTATGTGCAGGGTGCACTTACAAGCAATTCCTAGATTGCAAGTCTGTAAACTTCGACGGCACCGGAGGTGCTGTGGCGTTTGTCAGATGGGCCGAGAAGACGGAATCAGTTCTCAGAATGAGCAAGTGCGCTCCAGACCAACAGGTGACCTACATTTCAGGGCTATTCCTGGACGGAGCCCTGTCCTGGTGGAACTTACAAGTACAAACTCTTGGTGAAGCCGCAGCTTATGTGATGACATGGACTGAGCTGAAAGAGCTCATGCGAAGAAAGTACTGTTCACGAGCGGAGATTCAGAAGCTGGAAACGGAATTCTGGCACTTGAAAATGGAAGGTCCCAAAATCGCGGAATATGTTCAGAGATTCCACGATCTGTCACATGTGGTACCTTATATGGTTACACCAGAGTTCAAACGTATCAAGCGATTTATCTGGAGTTTAGCTCCTCAGATCATGAGTATGGTCACTACTTCCAAGCCTGCGACTATCACAGAGGCCATAGATCAGAGCGTAGCTCTTACTGAGGAAGCCATCCACTTAAACAAGTTCTCAAACGCTGAGCAGAAAAAGAAGGAGACTCACGTAGAGTCATCTGGCGAGAACAAAAGGAAATTCTCGAACTTCAAGCAAGTTACAAGCAGTGTTGGCAAGAAAGGAGAACCAAGCGCACCGGTCCAAGCTGCAACCGGTGTTGGAAAGAAAGGGAAAGGTTGTATGGGTTCACTACCCAAGTGTAACACCTACCAGCGCCATCATTCTGGCCGGTGTGGGCCAAAAATATGCGAAGGATTCTTGCTGGGCTAGTGCTGGCCGGGGAGGCCAAGGAGGTTTTGGTAATAGAAACAATAATCGTGGTGGCAATGGAAATCGTGTACAAGGAAACGATGAAGGAAATGGAAGCCGAAGCAACAACGCGAATCAAGCAGGCAATGTGAATCGAAATCAGAACAACACTCAAGCTGGGAATGGAGATAGTAATGGGCAAAAACTTGGTTGTTTTAACTGTGGCGACATTGGGCATTTTAAGAGGAACTGCCCAGGATTGAACCAAGCACGGGGAAGAGTCTTTAACATCGAGGCGAGGGAAGCGTGCCAGGATCCCAATGTTGTTACTGGTACGTTCCCTATAAATCAACGCTTTGCATCTGTTTTATTTGATACTGGTGCCGATTATAGTTTCGTATCATTAGAATTTAAGAGTATGCTTGGGTTAGCCGCTAGTAAATTAGATATTCCGTACTCGATCGAACTGGCTAATGGAAGCTAGTCGAAGCAAATGAAGTTGTCAGAGGTTGTGTGATTGAGCTAGCAGAGCACGAATTCACTTTGGATCTATTACCAGTCAAGTTGGGAAGCTTCGACGTAGTAGTAGGAATGGATTGGTTGTCCAGCAACAAGGCCGAGATTGTTTGCCATGAGAAGATCATCCGCATCCCTGTGACGGATGAAGAAACAATCATAGTGCACGGAGAGAAGCATGATACGCCGCTGAGAATCATTAGCTGTCTGAAAGCTAGGAAGTGTTTGCATAAGGGATGTGTTGCATTCTTGGCACACATCGTGGATAAGAAAGCTGCTGAGCCAAAGATCGAAGACATTCCAGTCGTCAAGGAATATCCGGAAGTCTTTCCAGAGGACTTGCCAGGACTACCGCCTCAAAGGCAAGTCGAGTTCCACATTGACTTGGTTCCAGGCGCCGCGCCTGTAGCCAAGGCAGCCTACAGACTTGCACCTTCGGAGATGCAGGAGTTGTCGACACAACTCCAGGAGCTATTGGATAAAGGATTCATCAGACCAAGCTTCTCACCTTGGGGAGCTCCGGTTCTGTTTGTTAAAAAGAAGGATGGTAGTTTCCGTATGTGCATAGACTACCGTGAGCTTAATAAGTTGACTATTAAGAATAGATATCCTTTGCCGAGAATAGACGATCTATTTGATCAGCTGCAAGGTTCAAGCTTTTATTCGAAGATCGATTTGCGATCAGGATATCATCAACTAAGGATACAAGAGGAAAGTATCCCGAAGACGGCTTTTAGGACCCGTTATGGACATTACGAGTTCCTAGTTATGCCGTTTGGGTTAACGAACGCACCAGCTGTTTTCATGGACCTATTGAATCGAGTCTGCAAGCCGTATTTGGACAAGTTTGTGATCGTGTTTATTGACGATATTCTGATCTACTCGAAGATGAAGGACGAGCACGAACAGCACTTAAGAGCTATCCTAGAGCTACTCAAGAAGGAGAAATTATACGCCAAGTTCTCGAAGTGCGAGTTCTGGCTGCGGGAAGTCCAGTTTCTTGGACATGTGGTTAATGGAAATGGAATCCATGTTGATCCCACAAAGATCGAGGTGACCAAGAGTTGGGAGAATCCAAAGACGCCAACCGAGATTTGACAATTCTTGGGTTTGGCTGGTTATTATCGAAGGTTCATTGAGGATTTTTCTAAAATCGCTCAACCTCTGACCGCGCTCACACAGAAAGACAAGAAGTTTGACTGGGGAATCAAACAAGAAGAAGCATTTCAGTTATTGAAGAGCAAACTTTGTGACGCACCGATCTTATCGCTACCCGAAGGAACGGATGACTTCGTGGTATATTGTGACGCCTCGCGTCATGGTTTGGGTTGCGTGCTGATGCAACGCCAGAAGGTTATAGCTTATGCGTCACGCCAGTTGAAGGTTCATGAAAGGAACTATACCACGCATGATTTGGAGCTAGGCGCAGTGGTATTTGCGTTGAAGATTTGGAGACATTATCTATATGGTACGAAGTGTACAATCTTCACAGATCATAAGATCCTGCAGCACATATTCAACCAAAAAGAGCTTAACATGAGGCAAAGACGCTGGGTCGAATTGTTGAACGATTATGACTGCGAGATCAAGTATCATCCAGGGAAGGCGAATGTGGTCGCCGATGCCCTAAGTCGAAAGGAAAGAATCAATCCCATAAGGGTTAGGGCTTTGGAGATGATTATCCAGACGGATCTTTCCCTGCGCATTCGTGCTGCGCAGAAAGAGGCTCCGAAGGAAAGAAACATCGAAGAGGAATATCTCCGTGGGATGGAGAAGCAATTAGTGCCAAACGAGAAAGGAACGTTATGTTTCATGAAACGGATTTGGGTTCCTCTATTTGGTGATTTGAGAAAGGTTATTTTTGATGAAGCTCACAAATCACGGTACTCTATCCACCCAGGAGCGGATAAGATGTACCAAGATCTTAAGGATTATTATTGGTGGCCTAGGATGAAAGGCGATGTTGCTGTTTATGTTAGCAAGTGTTTAACGTGCGCCAAGGTGAAAGCTGAATACCAGAAGCCTTCAGGACTTCTGCAACAACCTGAGATTCCCAAGTGGAAATGGGAACAAATTTTAATGGATTTCATAACGAAACTGCCCAAGACGCCCAGAGGTCATTATACTATTTGGGTAATAGTAGACCGCTTGACAAAGTCCGCACATTCCTTGCCGATCAAAGAGAAAGACAACATGAGTAAACTTGGGGAAATATACATGAGAGAGATTGTCACACGTCATGGAGTGCCTCTCTCGATCATCTCTGATAGAGATGGGAGATTTGTATCAAGGATTTGGCAATCCTTCCAAGAAGCTTTTGGCTCACAATTGAATCTGAGTACAGCATTTCACCCACAAACTGATGGCCAAAGTGAGAGGACTATTCAGACATTGGAGGATATGCTGAGAGCATGTGTAATGGATCTAGGTGGTAGCTGGGATAATCATTTACCATTGGTCGAGTTTTCATACAACAACAGCTACCACACAAGCATTGGAGCCGCGCCATTTGAAGCGCTTTATGGACGCAAATGTCGATCACCCTTGTGCTGGGCTGATGCAGGTGATAGACAACTCGTTGGTCCTGAAATAGTCCAAGAGACAACGGACAAGATCGCACAAATTTGAAAGCGCATCGAGGCGGCTCGTGACAGACAGAAAGCCTATGCAAATCCAAAGAGGAAACCTTTGGAGTTTCAAGTTGGGGATATGGTTTTGTTAAAAGTTTCACCCTGGAAGGGTGTGGCACGCTTTGGAAAGCGTGGGAAGCTGAATCCGCGTTACATTGGCCCTTTTAGAATCCTGCAAAGGATTGGCTTGTAGCCTACAAATTGGACCTACCTGCTGAAATCAATGGTGTTCACGATACATTCCATGTATTAAATTTGAGGAAGAGTCCAACACAAGAGACAGTGATCATTCCCGTTGACGAAGTTCACATCGACGACACGCTCCACTTTACCGAAGAACCTGTCGAGGTTACGGATTGGAAAATTAACAAAACACGCAGGAGTAGTGTCAAGCTCGTCAAAGTACGATGGAATGCAAGACATGGGCCTGAATTCACGTGGGAACGTGAGGATCGTATGAAGGAGAAATACCCCCATTTATTTCCTAAGACCCCTGCAACTAGAAGCAGAGCCTAAAATTTCGGGACGAAATTTCTTTAACGGGGGGAGAATGTGACAACCCTCACCAAACCAGGTATCCGTACGAATTAATTAATATTTAACTAATGCTTAATTACTGTGCTTGCTTACAACTATGGTTAAACTGCTTCTTGATTTCTGATACATACATACCCATGCATAACATTTTATTACTGTCACTCTACTA
The DNA here is from genome assembly GCA_030545235.1 of Helianthus tuberosus. Taxonomy (NCBI): domain Eukaryota; kingdom Viridiplantae; phylum Streptophyta; class Magnoliopsida; order Asterales; family Asteraceae; genus Helianthus; species Helianthus tuberosus. The sequence continues at coordinate 83,233 of JARYGA010026243.1, forward strand.
TTTACACAAACATTAGTGACAACCTTGATGCACAAAAGCACAGTAAGCATACTAAACGGATAACCCAGTAAACATGCCGACATAGCCAGCACTAGACAGACATTGTCTCTGAGGCCAGTATGAGCCGGGAATAGACTACTACACTAGTAGGGAGTGTAGGGAGGTGAGGATTGTAAAACTGCGTCACTAGGTGATAGTTATAGTGACCGGATGTGCCTAAAACATGCTTTAATTACAAAATTCTGCACTTTAAACAAAAATTCAGCATTTAACATAACTAGTAAAGTGCAAAAACTTGTTAAAATAATACTAGACACTTTCCAAAGTGTCGGGAATTTACTGTGTCACTAAAAACACTATAAAAGGCACTTTAAAGCTTTGCTTGACACTTTAACGGATCAATATCCAACCGAACAACCGGACTTTACCCGTAACACAAAAATATTGTCAATGACATTGTTTACACTTTTCTGAGCTAGTTAGGGTCCCCGAACACCCTAACACCCGTTATATTACATAACACACTAATAACCAATTTAAGTTCCTAACTAAACTAACTAGTTCTTAACTATATCATCAAAATCTAACCATATACCCCCCTAGTCCGATCGGTTGAAGGAGTGGGGACACACTCCACCATTTTTTATTATTTTATTTGATATTGTCTAATATCTTAATGACATATTACATGTTGGATAATCACCAAAGTTGGACCATAAATAAGCATATAGGATAACCATTATCTCACATCAAACACTTAATAAAAATTGCTCTCTCTCCCTCTTACCTTGTCTTCGGCCGAGACCACCATCCATCATCCACCCATCATCAAGTTTTGATCAAGACATTTTACATATATACCAAGGTGTAAGGTGACACACAAGGAGACCCGGTGCTTTCGGAAAATCAAGAACCTCTCCACATTGCTTTTATCCACCTTGTTTACGCTTTGATTCTTCCCTAGCCTCGAGCTAGTAGTAAGTGCCTCTAAACACCCTCTTGATCTTGTCTAAAGTGGTTAATAAGAGATTTAGCGGATAAAAATCAAGAACACACAAGATCAAATCTAAAAGTCTTGAAAGAAAGATGAATATGTTGGTTAAAGAGAAACTAATGGTGTAAATCTTGACTAGTTGTGATTATTTTATGTTGTTAGTGGCTAGTAGTGGAACGGATCGTCATTTAACCATGCTAGATCATGTTCATGGAACATGAACTAGCAATATGTTAAGTGAAAAAGTTATAAGATGACGAATCTTTCCACACACAAAACATGAACTTGTGTAAAAGTGATTTTTCTTGTAAAATGGAGTTCTAAACTAGTAGATCTAAAGATCTACAAGTGGTTTTTCGGAAAAACCAAGTAAAAGATACAAGACTTGTTTTAAAGCCGGATCTTACACAAACTAAAAGCCTTTTTGTGAACAAACAAGTGTGTAAACACTTGTGTGACAAGAGGATTTAACAAAGAAGCACTTTCATAACTTTTGACTAGAAGTTGTAAAATTTCTTATTCTTTAAAAATAAAGTTTTCAAGAAACTGATTTTATTTTTAAAGATAACAAGATCCGCTGAATATGTTAGGAAGTTACTACATATTTTTACACAACTTACAAGTTCATGAGTTTGCGACTTATACTTCCTTTTGACTAGTTTGATGTTTGAATATTGTATATTGATGATTTGAAAATTGTTGATTGAATTTTTTTAAAAGAAAATGATACGCTAGTAAGCGTGGCCACCTCCAGTTACAGAGGAAACTCTGGCGAAATTTTTCCAGAAAATAACACTTAGAAATATTTTTGTAACAAGTGTTCATGAATATATATTTTTAACTTGTTTTCAAAATATAAATTTCGCCATGATTTTTATTACAAAATAACCAGGTGTCGGAGGTGGATTTTCGTAAAGGAAACTTGTTAAATATATATTGAGAATATATATTTCATAATAAAACGCTTGTGTGATTTTATGATTATTTTGTGAACTATATGTATATTATTTTTAGAGTAAAAATAATATAACTTGAATACACTGAGAAGTATCGACTCCAAAATAATATCAACGCTATCACAAAGAAATATTTAAGTTACACCGGTATTATTATTACCACACGAACTTTAAAAATATAACTTATATATTTTCGGAAAATACTCTTAAATGTGTATTTTGACAAAGTATTATTTTGGAAATTGTATAAAGTAAAATATAATATTTTTGGGAAAAATATGTATATTTTTGGAGTTAGAATATTTTAGAAAAGTGATTTAAAATATATTTTCAAGTGAGACTTAAAAATATATTTTTGGAATTATAAAAACACACATGTATTAAAACCCCCATCCTTGGGAAAGAATACACTTGTAAAACAAATAAGAAGTGTGATTACGGAATAGTTACCTAACTATATCTCCAACAAAACGTTAAAACCTAAGCCAAGGCACGGCCATCCGTCTAATAGAAGTTAGTACGTGTAGGTCGTCACGCAGCAGGTTGATTTGGGATTGACTATTTCGAGACGCACTTCTGTGAGTTCATGTCCCCCCCTTTTCTCTTAACTGTTTTCAGTTTTTATACTTCGGGGGTGAAATACATGTTACTATGATTACGAATATTTTTTACATGGTATGGTTAGCGTAAGGAGGGTTACTACTTAGATCATGTGAGTGGGTAGGCGGAAATTGGAGGCCATTGATCCTCATTGTAGGACCGAGGATCATTAGTGGTAGATCTATCTGGGTGTAGCGAGCCCAACTCCAGGCCCAACAGTACGGACCTTGGGGTGACTTTGTACCCGACGCAAAAATCTGCTAGGTTTGAGTCTTCCTACAGCACTTCACACATATCATTGGCTTTGCAACCCAATGGTGATCTCTTTTTCCTTATTTGCTACATACCAGGGATTTTCATACATATAAATGTACTACAAAGGTTTTACATACTCACTTTCACATGAACTCGCTCAACTTTTTGTTGATTTTTCAACTTACTTGTATTTCAGGGAATTAGGGATCTAGCGAGGTATGCTATGTCTTCATGCTGCGTAGAAGAAGTGATGTCATCCAAGTTTAGGGGTTGTCACTTTTTCCTGGATGAGTCACAAGTCTTAAGCTATATTTATTTCATGTTTGTGGTTGTGTCTTTTGAACAAGATCTTATTTCGTGGTGTTGTATTTTCGTTGCATGTGTCGAAGTTTGAAAACAATGTTGCGGTATTTTACTTTTAAAACTTGAAGTAATGGATGATCATCATGGTTTTTCTTTCATATAGCTTTGTTGTGATTAAGCTATGGTATTAAGAAGTCACACCAAAATAAACCCACGCTTCCGCAAAGCCAGGGTGTGACAACATGCAATAACGATATGAAATCATGCAACATGTAATGCACTTGTAAGTATATGACAATAATCAGAAACCATTCATGTCATTAATTCAAATTAAGCATAGTCATTGAGATACAAATTACTGTTAAATTATTGTACGGATACATGGAAAATTTTCGGTTGTCACATTCTCCCCCTATTAATAAAATTTCATCCCGAAATTTTAAGTTGCGTTATCGGTTGCAGGAGAGTTAGGGAACAAGTGTGGATACTTTGATTTCATTCGATCTTCACGCTCCCAAGTAAACTCTGGGCCGTGACGTGAATTCAATCGGACCTTGACAAGTTTGACACTACTCATCCGAGTCTTGCTGATTTTCCAGTCTGTAACCTCAACAGGTTCCTCAGTGAATTGGAGAGGGTCGTCGATGTGCACTTCGTTCGCAGCGATGATAACTGTTTCCTGGATTGGGCTTTTCTTCAGGTTTGACACCTGAAACGTATCATGAACACCGTTTAGTTCTCCTGGTAATTCTAGTTTGTATGCGACGGTACCAACCCTTTCCAAAATCTTGAATGGCCCAATGTAACGTGGATTTAACTTGCCACGTTTTCTGGATCGTGCTACACCTTTCCAAGGTGAGACCTTCAACAAAACCATGTCTCCTACTTCGAATTCCAAGGGTTTCCGGCTTTGATCTGCGTAGCTCTTTTGTCGATCACGAGCCGCCTTGATGCGTTCTCGGATCTGCATGATCTTGTCCGTTGTTTCTTGAACCAGTTCAGGACCAACCATCTGTCTATCCCTAGCATCTCACAACGGTGAGTGGCACTTACGGCCATAAAGAGCTTTGAACGATGCGACTTGAATGCTTGTATGGTAGCTGTTATTATAGGAAATCCCAACCAAAGGTAGATGAGTATCCCAACTGCCACCTAAATCCATCACACAAGCACGCAGCATGTCTTCCAGTGTTTGAATAGTTCGTTCGCTCTGACCGTCTGTTTGTGGGTGAAAGGTCGTACTCAGATTCAACTGAGATCCAAAGGCCTCTTGAAAGGATTGCCAAATTCTTGATACAAGCCATCCATCTCTATCGGAAATTATCAAGATAGGCACTCCATGGCGTGCTACTATCTCCTTGAGGTAAAGCTCAGCTAGCTTTCCAGTGCTATCTTTCTCTCGTATCAGTAGGAAGTGTGTAGACTTTGTCAGCCGATCCACTATTACCCAAATCATATCATGTCCTCTAGGAGTCCTAGGTAATTTTGTTATGAAGTCCATAGAAATTTGTTCCCACTTCCACATGGGTATTTTAGGTTGTTGCAAAAGACCTGAGGGTTTCTGATACTCGGCCTTAACCTTAGCACAGGTTAGGCATTTCCCAACATAAATAGCAATGTCACTCTTGAGCTTTGGCCACCAGTAGTAATCTTTCAGGTCTTGGTACATCTTGTCCGATCCTGGGTGGATCGAGTACCTTGACTTATGAGCTTCATCAAAAATAACCTCTCGAACACCGCCATAGAGCGGAACCCAAATGCGTCCCATGAAGCATAAGGTTCCTTCCTTATTTGGCACTAAGTTCTTTTCCATTCCTCGGAGATATTCAGCCTTAAGGTTTTCCTTCTTAAGAGCTTCTTGTTGTGCATCACGTATGCGTGAAGTGAGATCCGTCTGAATTGTCATTTCTAAAGCTCGAACTCTTATGGGCTTAACCTTTTCCTTTCGACTTAAGGCGTCTGCTACCACATTTGCCTTTCCAGGATGATACTTGATCTCGCAGTCATAATCATTTAGCAACTCAACCCATCGTCGCTGTCGCATATTAAGCTCTTTTTGATCAAATATGTGTTACAGACTTTTGTGATCCGTGAAGATAGTACATCGAGTACCATACAAATAATGTCGCCAAATCTTCAAGGCAAATACCACTGCGCCTAACTCCAGGTCGTGAGTGGTATAATTCTTCTCATGTACTTTCAACTGGCGTGATGCATAAGCGATGACTTTTTGGCGTTGCATTAGCACGCAGCCCAATCCCTGACGCGAAGCATCGCAATATACCACGAAGGCTTCCGTGCCTTCGGGTAGGGACAATATCGGTGCAGCGCATAGCTTGTTCTTGAGTAGTTGAAAGGCTTCTTCTTGCTTGTCTCCCCAATCATACTTCTTGTCTTTCTGGGTAAGGGAAGTCAGCGGTTGAGCTATCTTGGAGAAATTCTAGATGAACCTGCGGTAATAGCCCGCTAATCCCAAAAACTGTTGAATCTCAGTCGGTGTCTTGGGAGTTTCCCAGTTCTTTATTGCTTCAATCTTTGTGGGATCCACATGAATACCATTCTCGTTTACCACATGACCAAGGAACTGTACCTCTCGAATCCAAAATTCGCACTTCGAGAACTTAGCATAGAGCTTTTCCTTCTTCAGTAGTTCCAAAATGGCTCTGAGATGTTGCTCATGCTCTTCCTTCATCCACGAATAGATCAGAATATCATCGATAAATACAATCATAAATTTATCGAGATATGGCTTGCATACACGATTCCTCAAATCCATAAACACTGCTGGTGCGTTAGTCAATCCGAACGACATCACAAGGAACTCGTAGTGTTCCTGAACGCGGTCTTTGGTATGCTCTCCTCTTGAATCTGCAACTGATGATAACCCGATCGAAGATCAATCTTAGAGTAGTAGCTCGATCCTTGCAGTTGTTCGAATAAATCATCAATCCTCAGTAATGGGTACCTATTCTTGATTGTTAACTTGTTCAGCTCCCGATAGTCGATACACATGCGAAAGCTACCATCCTTCTTCTTAACAAACAACACCAGAGCTCCCCAAGGCGAGAAGATCGGCCTTATGAATCCCTTGTCCAATAACTCCTGTAGCTGCGTGGATAACTCTTGCATCTCGGAAGGCGCAAGTCGATAAGGTGCCTTGGCTACAGGCGCGGTGCCTGGAACCAAGTCAATGTGGAATTCGACTTGTCTTTGAGGAGGTAATCCTGGCAAGTCTTCGGGGAAGACCTCAGGGTAATCCCTCACCACTGGGATATCTTCAAGCTTCGGCTCTGCGGCTTCCTTATCCACAACATGAGCTAGGAAGGCAACGCATCCTTTACGTAGACACTTCTGTGCTTTCATACAACTGATGATTCGCCAAGGGGTATCATGTTTCTCTCCATGAATCACGATCATCTCCTCATTCGCCATCGGAGTGCGAATGATCTTCTCATGGCAAACTATCTCCGCACGGTTGCTAGACAACCAATCCATCCCGACCACGACATCAAAGCTTCCCAAATCAACTGGTAGAAGATATATAGAAAATTCGCGCGCTCCAAGTTCCATAGTATAACCTCTAATTACTTCGTTTGCCTCTACTAACTTTCCATTAGCCAGTTCTATCGAATACGGGACGTCTAGCTTATTCACAACTAAACCAAGTATATTCTTAAATTCTAGGGACACGAAGCTAAAATCGGCACCAGTATCAAACAGCACAGATGCATATTGTTGATTAATAGGGAACGTACCAGTAACCACGTTTGGATTCTGGCGTGCTTCCCTGGCGCCAATGTTAAACACCCTTCCACGAGCTTGATTGTTCTTGGGGCAGTCCCGCTTAAAGTGCCCCATGTCACCGCAACCAAAATAGCCTTGGCCACGTCCATTGTCATTTATGTTTCTGCCGTGATTGTTGTTGTTATTGTTTCCTCCACGGTTTTCATTACCAGCCTGGTTCCCATAACCACCACGATTTCCGTTTCCCCCAAAATTACCGTTTCCTCCCTGGTTTCGATTTCTAGTCTGATTTCCATTCCCACCATAGTTTCCATTGCCACCTTGTCCTCCATTTCCACGTCCAATGCCATACCAGCATGCCTCCCTGGCATGCCCCACCTTGCCACAGTTCTCACATTTTCCATACCTGCATCGTCCAGTATGATGATGCTAACATATGTCACACTTAGGTAGGGTACCCATGTATCCTTTTCCCTTGGGTTCAGCATTTGCAGCGCCAGCTCGTGCCTCGGCTGGCTGGTTTGTATCCCTACGCTTGTTGGCATTGCTGTTGTTCCCTCGAGTGCTCTTCTTAAAGTTAGTGAACTTCCTTTTGTTATCACCTGATGACTCCACATGAGTCTCCTTCTTTTTAGTTTCAGAAATCGAAAACTTTCCCAACCGAACTGCTTCCTCGGTAAGCGCCACACTTAAATCAATATCCTCAGAAATAGTTGGAGGCTTGGAGGCTGTCACCATGCTCGAAATTTGAGGTGCCAATCCCCAGATAAAACGCTCAATCCTTTTAAAATCTGGCTCCACCAGATAAGGAATAACCCTGGATAGATCATGGAATCACTGAATATACTCTGCTACTTTTGGACCATCCATTTTCAAGTTCTAGAATTCCGTCTCAAGCTTCTGAATCTCCACTCGCGAGCAATACTTTTTGCGCATTAACTCCTTTAACTCATCCTTTGTTAGTGCATATGCAGCAGCTTCACCCAATGTCTGCACCTGGAGGTTCCACCACGAAAGCGCTCCGTCTAGAAATAACCCAAAAATATACGTAACTCTTTCTTCTGGAGCACATTTGCTCATCCTCAATATAGAGTCAGTTTTCTCCACCCAATGCACGAAAGCAACAGCACCCCCGGTGCCATCGAAGTTAAGCGACTTGCAGTCCAAGAATTGTTTATAGGTACAGCCTGTAACACAAGCAACACAATTCACTATAAGCATTGACAAAGCACAATTGGAAATATCCAAACGAGTTGTAATGTGTCTTAGGTGACTTAACATTACCGATTGGGGGGTTATTTCCAGAGGAACCACCGCTATGTTCGGAGCGGTTGGCCTCGTGCTGGGGCAATAGCTTGTGAGATGTGCTCTTGCAGTTCTGCCTCAGTCCTTGGCAGTGCATTGTCGTTATGTGTCTCTTCTAGGCGGTATTGCTCTTCTAGTAAGAAGATAGGGTAGGTCAGGCCTTTTTTGTTAAATAAATAAATAATCGTCTAGGAGTCGTATGTACATATATATATAACATAAGCAATCATCATAGCAAACAACCATGCAACAACATAATCATAGCATGAACATTTAAACCAACAATGTATTTAATGAGAACACGACTATTGAGCTTTCATTAATAACCAACCACATATTACATTGTTTTCAAAGTGTATCATGTCAAAAGAGACATAGGGTCACACTACCCTTGTCAGATAAGTTTGTCAATGTACAAAAGTAATAATCAAAATATGGTCTTCATATTTTCATAATCTCGGCTCAATTGTAGCGTTCTCACCAAAATAGTGTGCCTGCGTAAGACCAAAAACCAACGATGCTGATGGCGGAGGAGAGGAGGGAAGAAGAGAAAACTGCGGACATGGGCAAGCTCCTCCTTGATCTCATAAACACGGCGAAGCAAAAAGCTAATATGATGCTCGACTGTGAGAAAGCGAGCATCAAAACCCAGAATAGGTGCGGGAGTAGCAGGTTGAGGTACAAATGAAGCTGACGATGAAGATGGAGGGACATAAGTAGAATGAAAGGGACAAGGTGATCGTCTAGCACCCTCACCGAACTCCAACTCGAGAACTCTACAACTCAAAATCTCAAACTGTAACTGGAGTGACAAAAGTAGCTCATCACGAGTATAGCCAGCGTGATGCGAGGGATGGTAAGGGTCAGAGATAGGCATAGAGTATGGTGGAAACCACCTAAAAGGCACATTCAATGAAGCTGGTGTAATCGGTGAAAAGTGAGGGATAGGATGGAAATCTGCTGAAGCAAACAGATCAAAACTCAGGGGTTGTCCCGAGGTACCTTCCCCTGGACAGGGTGCAGGGATCTCCTGTAGAAAGACGATCGGAAGGTCAGTACAATGAGAATCGGACACAATAGGAGGTGGGGGAGCAACACTGACAGGTGGGGGCTGTGGTACATAGGGATCAACAAGTGAGAGATCAAGTGGAGCAGGAATCGGCTCCGGGATAAGAGGTGCAATATCGGGCACGCCAAATGGAACAGGGTCTAGATCAGGAACATGCTCTGGGACGTGAGGAGGTGTAGGGACTCGAGCAGGGCATGACGGTGCAGCAGACATCGCATCGTCGTCATCTAGGTCAATAGCGTAGAGCTGAAGTCCAGCCGCCTGCAGGGCTGACGAAGTCACAGACTCAAAAGAGTCTACAACTGAGTGCATGCTAGAGTCAGAATATATCTCGATAACGGGTATGACAGGAGGGGGTACATCCAGTATAGCAACATCGTCAACCTCCCCATCACCCTGAGCATCAGCTGGGGGGCCATCCAAAAACAAATCGACATCATCATCAGAAAGATCATCGAAGGGCCAATCCTCTAGGGGAATGGCCATAAGAGGAACTGCATCAAGAATAGGTGCAACAATATGCTCACCATCGGGGTGACTGATTATAAGGTGATCATGGATAGGAGCAGGGAAATCAAAAAGGTCCTCGACAGGAATGCCATCAGCTATAGGTGCATCATCTCCAAGGTCCGGTAGAGCGAAGGGCTGAAAGACATCGTCGTCATCAGATAACATCTCTGGGTCGTTGTTGGTGTCCAAAGTCAAAACCCCTGGTATAGGCGCAACCTCGTCATCAGAGACGATCGCCATCGGATCGTGCTCCTCTGATAGACCGCTCTCGGATGAGGACATGTGTACCTTCAACATAACAATCATGATATGTGCACGTACGTTAACCACTAACACTCGATGTATGTAAACAAAGACAGGTATCACTTAATCATGTGTTCACGTTACTCCTACGTGAGATCTTTCTAACTTAACAAGTCTACCCCATGCAAACTAAACCATTTAGCCAATGGTCCTTGCTAGTGTTTCTTTGTCTTTCCTTTGTAAATGTTTGTTCCATGGATCTTGGCGTTCGGTAAATGTAATGAAAAATATTTTGTGAAAATATTTTTGTGAGAGAGCCCTAATGATTGTAGTCGAGACTCGAGAAGAAATCCTAGTTCACTACAATCGAAGCTCTGATACCAAACTGTCACACCCTGACTTTTACGGAAGCGTATGATGTGTGACTTGCTTAATATCATTGCATTCAATTATAAAAAACAACTATATGATTAAAACCATGATGTTCATCCATTAACAGGATTCAAAATGTTACAAACCACATTGTTTAATACCGAACAAATACTTTGAGTTTAACATACAAACCATTTTAATAAAACAAGTTCCAACCATAGGACTTTTAACAAAAGACACATAATAACCAAGGCTTTGACTCATATGTCTTATCTAAGATAAGACATCCAAGTCAAACCCTTCAAAAGTTCAGATGACATCATTTCTTGTAAACATGTCTTGAAAACTTTCAACCTTCGCCAGATCCATCAATTCCCTGAAATACATGTAGTTTAAAAACATCAACAAAAGTTGAGCGAGTTCATGTGTCTTGTATGTGTGCACGAATAACATTGTAAACATTTGTAAGTATGTATTTGTAAACCGGTATGAAAGCATCTAGGAGCAGATCAATTAATGATTTGCAAGGTCATTAATATGTGTGCAACGATGTAGGAAGGCTCAACCCTTTGCGTATTTCGTACCGGGCCACCCGGCTGGAACGACAGAGTCACCACATGCGGCCAACTCGCGGACCCATGGGTGGGGCTCGCAACACCCAAATAGATCTATCACTCATGCCCCTCGGTCCTTATACAAGGATTAATGGTCTCAAGTTAACGCCTACCCATTCACATGATCGAACAGTTCATTCCTTAGCTAACCATACCATTTGTAATCATTGAAATATTTGTAACACGTATTTCACCCCCGAAGTTATAAAACAGAAAACAGTTAAAAGAAAATGGGGACATGAACTCACAATCTTGCGTCTTGTAATCCGGTGTAACTCAATGGTCCTGTCCTGAAGTCGTGCAACTACCTACACACATGCTGTGTTTTATTATAGGGCTAGGTCGTGTAACGACTCTTAGTCTTAGCTGTTATGACTGAACATTCTTTGGGTTACGTCTTGGTGTACATTACATTATCCCAAAGTATATAATTATTGGTTAAAATAATAATATTTTAACTTAAATGATATTTATCAATTAATTGGAATATCTGTTAAAATAATACATTTTAACTTGGTATATTATGTATTTATACATGTGTATTCTCCCAAGTATGGGTGTACTTGTACTTGTGTATTTTGTCAAGTATTGGCGGCGTATTCCGGTGTGCATTTGTACGTACGAGAATACGTATTTTCTTGTATTCATTAAGTATTTTATACTTAATCTTTGTATTAAACTTTCCGGAATATTATTTTTAATCAACTAAAAATACCAACTTGTATTCTAAAAATATATATATTTTAAGAAATCCTTTATAGAAAAATCTCCATAAATCTTTCTTGGCAAAAATAATTATACTTTCATATAAGTCCCAAAAATAATATATTTTCAAGATTAACTTAGAAAATATCTATAATTCCATTTTTCACACAAAATATTATTGTTTTGGTCAAAAATTACCGAAGCAATTTAGTGATCAAATTAGTTAAGTGAGGCAGTGTACTAAAATTATGTGTGAAAAATGTGTTAACCAAATTAGTTATGAAAACAGTTTCAGGATACGGCTCAGGATATCGAGCTGTATCTACAATCAAACAATGAGCAAAAATGTAAAGGTTGACACGTGATGTACGAGGAAAGCCCTTGATCAATCTAGAGCGCCGGCATAAAACCTCGGGAGCTGACAATCGCAACTGCCTTGTTCTTCTATTGCTTCAAATATCAGGATACAGTGCAGGATGTGGTGTAGTTCAACTAGGTGTTACAATGTAATTCGATTACAAGTGTTTGTGTGTAGTGATTGTTGAATGCTAGAAAGCAAAAGTGTTTGAGAGTGTGTGTAAGTTGCGTCGTGCCTTAATCTGATCCGCCCCCATCTATTTATAGTAAAACAAATGTAACTAACTATCCTACATAACCGGGATCCAACGAATATTCCTTAGTCGAACGTTGTAGACCTGGTCTTTCGGGTTCAACGTCTCTCCTTTAACAAATACGCCCGAGTCTTGAGGAGATGGAGTCCATTTGACCGTTGGCAAGTCCCAGTCTTTAACCTGCACGTGATTAATTCGATATACCTCAGGATATCACCCAGGATGTTAACAATATCCCCGTCCAGTATCCTGATCACAGATAAACAATTAAAAGCAGGATATAGTTCAAGATATGTATGCTTAGAAAATGACCCATAACAATTGTCCCCAAATATATCGGTTGGTATACGAATCCAACGGATATATTTTAAAAGTTGTATCCCGTAATTCAAGGCATTTAAAACGAAGCGACGGTCAAGATCACATCATAACCTCCAACGCGCTTTTAGCTCATTGGAGATCCACAATGCCCCTATATCTTCTCTCTTCTTGTTTGAAAAGCAGATATCTCCAACAGAGTCTCCAGGTAATTCCCAATTTCTCATTCACTTTCTGTCAATTTTTCTTGCCTTATTCGTAATGGCTGCCGAGACCTTCACTCAGCAGAATCTCCTCAAAAATCCTGAAAAGGAGGTCTGCGCTTTCGACAACGCAGACATCGTGGCTTTGAGAGCTTCCGGTGCTTTCCCTGATAACACAGTCTTTAGATCGTTCGATCAGTCAATTCGATCGGATGTTTCTTCCACAGATTGGGTCTGCTTTCCAGCATACCCTTTTTCGCTGGGTCTTCAATACCCCTTTCCCGAATTCATGATGCAATTCTTCCGAACCACCGGCATCTCTTTTGCTCAAACCATGCCCATGGTTTGGAGAGTATTAATCGTACTTAACCAAATCAAAAACCTTCGCTGCCCCGACCTCTGCATTGAGGATCTGCCTATTGCTTATCGCCTCCGATCCCACGGCTCTAGCCGGTTCTTGCTTTTCTCGAACTCTAGCAAACCCCTTATTCTTAAAGCCACCAAAAACGAAGATGGATGGCAACGCAAATTTTTCTTTGTCAAACGAGACTCCATTGCTGAGGGTGTCAGCCTTCCGGTGGAGTGGTTAACCACAGGTAGGGTCATAAATGTTCTCATGCACCCTTAGATTTTTATCCTTTACTAATATCCTTCTTTTTGATTCTTTTGCAGTGAATTTCAAGGAAGTAGCTCCCCCTACCGCTGAATCAGAGGAAAGAATCAAAACTGTTTACCAATTACCTGCAATAGACAGGAGTTTCACCACACACGTCCCGAGTTGCAGTCAATACTCGTCATCTGAAATGTCTGGTAAGGATTACTTTTAAAATAGTCAGTTAGTATAGCATAATAGAATGGACAGTAATAATAATGCAAAACTTTTTCCTTTATGCAGCACCGGCCAAGATCCCTGAAGTCTTTGACCTCGACGAGTTGGACAGTTATTCTGATCAGGTTCAGGTCAAGAAGGAACCTAGTCCCAGGGCCACAGCCTCATCCAAACCCAGTGGTTCCAAAGCCATTGTCATCAGCAAACCCTTGCCAACTACTGATGTGTGGTAAAATACACATATTTTCCCCGTGTAAAATGTATAATTATTGTATAGTTTTTATTTGTTTTTTTTATAATTTTTAGTATTATATTACATTATTTTGTGTTGGGACAGGTCCTGGTGCAAATGAAGTAAAAATGGGTAATAAGTACATAACTAGCCAGTTGAGTAGGGCAGGACGCCAGTGACAGAAGTGAAATTGTAACTATTTTTCATGAGTGGGTCAAGGCCACGGCCTCTATTTTATAAGTTGAGGACTGCCATAATAATAATAATATTATTATTATTATTATTATTATCATTGAAAGGCAGTGGATATCTTGTGATTGAGGGACAATCAAAAGAAAATATAGCAGCCATATTATATGGATGCCACTTATTGGGAAAAAAGCCATGATACATACACACATATAAATGGACGTGAAGGCACACAAGCAAGAGGGTGGCTATTATTATTTTCCTATTTTTCGAAAATAGGTAGTGGAGGTGAGGATTGTTTTGTTTTACCACCTTGGCGGTAGGCTTGAACGTGTTGATAAAAATAATGGGCCAACCCCCTGCCAACCATGCATATTTTCACAACAATCAGATTTGGGGAATTGTTTTCTATTATTGGGCTTTGAACCTTTTGTGAATAAAAAAACCTTAAATGACATATGTCCAGATATATGGACGTGAAATTGGGGGGAGCAAAGTTTGGCGGCTGTGTTCGAAGACACTTGGACGGCTGCAAATTTTGGGAGACGAAAAAAAAGGAGCCGCACATCATCACAGCAGACGGAAATTTTCCTGTTGGAGTTCGATCAAGAGGAGAAAAAAAAGGAAAGCTAATTGGTTCGAGGGTTCAAGCCACGATCAAGATTCCAGTCCGGGTTTGCAAATAGTTTATATTCAGTTTTAATAACTTTGTGTTTTTTTGAACTTGATTTCTATGGATTATTTATTATTTGAGACTTGTTTCTTTTTCATGACTATGATTCTTGGCTAAACTTTTTATACTACCTGGATTTAGATGAACTTTATGATTGTAATGCGATTTTGACATGATTATGGTTATTTGATGTGATTTACATAACTTTTCCTTGAAATTGATCTTGATATTGCATGTTGGTATGTTTTGATTGTTTTATTAGTCAATAAATTCAGCGGTTTAGGCACGAAGAAATTCCCCCTAGACTTAGGATTTAATTTAATTCGTTTATCTTAGGATTTTCGGGTTAGGTATTGTGTTGAGAAATTGACCAAGTTGACTAATAATTAAAATCACTATATTAAAACTTGCATCCTCATCTTGTGACTCGAAAGACGATTAAGGTGAGCTAGGTTATTAGCTAATCATTGGTGGGTAGATTGGGTGACCGATAGCTCGGGCTCTGTAACACCTGTGCCTCCACGGCCGTCAAACAAATGTCAAACCAATGAAATATTGTATTTCATACTTGGGATTTGTAAAAATATGTGTATCGTTTGCACATATCATTTCTTGTTTGATTTCAAGCTTTAAATCGCTTTCTGGAAGGTTATACGCGCACTGATGCGTAAATATAACCAGTTTAATGCAACGAACACTCCGGAATAGTGAAATAGGCTTAACATACCTTAAATAACCTTTACATAACTTAGAAATAAGTTTTGGAAGGTTTGGTGTGGTGAAATCAAAGTCTAATCGCTTACAGGGACTAAAGTTGACAAACTGCGAAAGTATGCCAATTTGAACTGTAACAGACATTCCGGAACATGACCATAAGTTAAACATACCATAAATATCCTTTACATAGCTTAGAAATAGGCTTTGAGGTGTTCGGTATGCTAAAATAAACTTTTGGGTCATTCAGGGACTAAAAGTGTCAAAAAGTGCACAAGTTTGCATTTTCGCGCATAACTTACGTTCTGAATACATCCGGACATCCAAAAATTTATGTAAGCATGACTATATTATATTTTAGTGTTCGCCTTAAGAAAAATCCATTCGTCACGTCATTTGGTTCGTTTTTCGCGCTTATGCGCATTCCGTCGTAATTAAGCGAACATCGCGTTCGTACGGCCAAACGAACCGACATCCGGGATATTTTTGAACACATTTTAAGTTCCCTATACTTTAACTTCATTTTAGAGCTTTGAAATGGGGTTAACGGGCCTTAAACGTGTCAAAAATGGGCTGAATACACAACAGGGACCAATTATGTAAATCTGCCAAACTAAGGGGTAGCGCACCGCTACCCTTATTATGTAACGGTGCGCTAGGGGTTCTGCAGAACAGATCAGACTTAACAGTCAGCATGATCCAGCTGTTTAATCCTTAACCACAAGCTCCCAATCTGCACATTAAGCTCATTTGGACCCATTTTTAGTTACCACAACAATTGGACAAGTGTAGGGCCTTGATCGTTTCCCCTTTTCCAAGAAACGATCTCAACGGTGGACCGAATACTATAAATACCCCACCCCCATATGCTTTAAAACCATTAGAATTCTGATTTTAGGAACTCTAAGTTGAAACCATTGTTTCATACCTGAGATTCTTGAATCGGGATTAGCATTCGGGGACCCTGGGTTAGTATTCTTTCGTTCTTTTCCTTATTTTACTGCTTTTCGAGTCCGAAAGTCAAACTTTGTTTGACTTTCAGCGTTGACCAGTAATGGTCAATGCGAAGTTCGTTTGAACTTCGCAACGTGAGTGTAATCACGTTGGTCATAGTCCTTTGGGACTATGCCCACTGATTACCACGTTGTCTAGGGTCGTAGGGTAGGCGATCTAATAAATCGCCTATACCTTCGAACCCGACCCAGTTTGGTCGAACATTAGGATCCGACCAAATACATTAGGTGACCATAGTAGGTAGGGAATAACCTTCCGAGGTTATACCCTATGGTCACATCGTTTAATTAGTTGTATGATAGGTAGTTTATATGCCTTAGATAAATTACCAGAATACCCTTTTCATGTATAATTGGTAATTAAGCATATGTAACCTAAACTTTTGTCATATAACTGATTATGTAACATGTTTAGGCATATAACACTTGTCATAGGACTAGTTAGACGGTCCGAACGCGTTTCACGCGAACGACGCGTTATAGTAGCATAAGCTACCTTAATGGGTCGCGATGGGTCGATAATACTTAGGTTAAGTTTCATTTAGTATGTAGGCTTTGTTAAACCATATCATATGAGTTCCTACACTCATTTGGTTTACAAACCCTCCTGCTACCCAGTCTTCCGATTTAGGTCCGGGTTAATTATGTAGTTACCTATATTAGGTACCGTTTGATTTCCGGGACTCCTCTAGCTTACTTGGTAGTTGTTCAAGACTCCTAAGCACTCTCAGGCGAGTACATTATTCCCCTCTTTTACTGTTTTCCAAACTGTTTTGGGGTGGAACACATGTGCCTACTTGTTACTTTCATGCTTTCCTGTTTTTCACATCATATACCGGCTATGTTTGTTAGTACATTATAGTACATGATTACATTACATTTCATGCTAGGTGTGCCCATTGTGTGCATTACTTAGTACATCGTTTTACATTACATTTTCACGCTATGTATGTTCATTTGATTACATACTTAGTGCATCACATGCTTACATTTTTGGTATGACATTTGGTTTGTTTAACATGGAACAATACATTCATTAACAATGATTTCAAGAACGAATACAATGATTTCAAAATCTAATAACAATTTCAAAAAGTGAACAAACTTGTTGGTTGTAGTTACATGACCGATGACATTCATTAGCAATGATCAAGCCGACCAGTATTAGGTTATGGTACCATAGGATCTGACAAATCCCGTTATTTACTGCACCCATTGTTATGTGTGGGGGTTGTGGGTAGCGACTGAATCTGTAATCATTAACTTATCCTTTGGTAAGGGTTTGTTAAGAACGAGAACGAGAGCGAGATGGAGCGAGGAACGCGTCAAGAAGGTTTGAATGTTATTAGAGAATCGACCATAAAGTAGTTTCACAATTAAAATATTAACTTACCCTTTGGTAAGGGTTTGTTAAAACAAGAACGATTTGAACGATTAAAACAAGATGGTTTAACGATTGGGTAAACATTTGTACATGATTGACATTTGATCATGTATTTTCCACAAAACATAACTTTGATTTAAACCAAGATTTACTTCAATACTTTGTTTTTGTGCATATGGTTTAGTTGAGACATTTCACTTGCCATACATGGATATTTGACATAGACATTTGACATGGATATTTGACATAGACATTTGACATGGATATTTGACATAGACATTTGACATGGATATTTGACATAGACATTTGACATTGATATAGACATTTTACATTGTTTGGTTTGGTTTGGTTAAGTGATTAAGTAACGATGCGTGTGTAATATGATACAAACATGGTGGATACGCCGCTGGTACTTCCTATATATAAGTGTTTGTATGGTATTACATATTGTAGCGTTATTTGAATCATTTCAGTTTGAGACATAGAACATTTTATACAAGTAACATACTTTTCACAAGACATTTATTTACAAACAATTCATCTTATAAAGACTCATTTTACATGGTTATTCATTTAATCATGCATCATTCTCTTATTTATACATATCATCTAAACTTATTATTTTTCAAATGATTTACAAAGACAAAGCAAATTACAAGGTTCATGACTAAACATTTTCTTAAACAGAAGTCATGAATCTTATTTTCACAAAACCTATGTACTCGCCAGCATTTCTTTGCTGACCTCGTTTTCACATATGTTTCAGGTATTGTTGGATGATATCGATTGATAAGATGCATGCTCACATAAGACTGGACAAGGCCTTAGTGACTCAATAACAATGATAGACTATGTTTAAATAGTGTAATTAGATTTCCAAACGATGTAATTACTCAATGTTTAATAAAACGAAACACTTTTGTTATCCATGGTTATGAAACATTAATTCTGTTGCAACACGCCCCGATGTTTCCGCCGCGATTTGTTGTTTTACGCGGTCGGGGTGTGACAGGCTCGTTTATTACATCGTGGTTAAGGTTTCCTAGGATTTCAATCTTCATGGTTTGGTTTGCTTTGCGTTTTTGGGATCTTCTCTTAACATAATTGTCTCTGAGGCCAAAAGGATTCTATTTTCGTGGGATTTGGTATCGATAGGTCGAGCCGGTTCGTTCTAGCACTTCGCATTTCGTCCTTATCTTTCGTTTGATACATCTCTAGCGGGGGGTTAATCGAGGGAGTAGGATATTTAACCATTGCCATAGTCAAGATAGCGTTGCATGATTCTAGGGATTCGACACCTAGGTAGTCTTTTCTCATCATATTTGATTTACACCTAGCTCCCGAGTTCGTGTTTGTTTTACGTTGCTTGTCTTGTTTGGCACATTTTCTTATTTAATTAGATTATTAGTTTAATTAGTTAAAACCTCAAATCAAAATACAAATTAAAACCAGTTAAGTAATTAGTTGAGTCAGAGTCTAGTTTAGCGTTGCTAGTGTCTCGTGGGTTCGATACTCGGACTTCATTAGGCTTTACTACGTATGATAGGTACACTTGCCTGTTAGTGGTCTAGCATTTAGAGAGTCTTAGTTTATAAATTTAAAACTAGGGTGTCTAGATTAGGTTAGTTTTTATAGACCACATTTACCACATCAACTACCAAGCCCCGGAGCTCCAGCTCTCGTAAAAGGAAAGAGCCCGATTCCCCCGTTATTTCTGACACTTTTCCCTATGAGAAGCACGGGTTCATTGAAGCTAGCGGGTTTATGACTTCCTTTCTTAACCAGGTTAGTATTCTCAAATTACATCCTGCAGCTTACATCATTTACAAAGATTTATCAATATTAATACCTGTCCTCTTACTTTCGCAGTGTCTTGAGCGTCTGGTTCATCTATATCAAGAATCATGCGGGCTTAACAAGACGCTTGAATCCAAGCTAAAGGAAGCAGAAGTCACAATCTCCGATCAAGGCATGATTGCAGCCGCCAAATCTCGTCATTACGAGGAGAAGTTCAAAGCTATGATTCAAGAACACCAGACTGCTCTCAACAAAGCTACTCTTCAAGCCCAAGCCGATCTTGAAGCTGCCCATGTGCAACATGAACGGGATATGGTCACCTACCAGGATAGCCTTAAGAATTCCGTCGTCACTTCTCTTCTCCAGGCCAGGCTGAAGATGGCCCATGAAGCCAAAACACTAGGTTTTGAATGCCCTTCTTGGGACGTTGGTGCCTGGGAAACGAGGCTAAAGAACCTTGGTAGCATTTCTATCACACCAGCTGCCGAAGGATCTTCCAAAGTAGCTGAAAAAGCTAACGATGCTGAGAGGGATGCTGAGGTGGATCCTGAGACGGATGCTGCTGAAATTACCGCAAACGAAGATGGCACTGCCCCCTAAAACTTATTTCCTTTTGTTTGAGCAATTTTATGTCTTATGAACAATTTTTATTTTCTGCATTAAAACAATTTGATAACCGAAGGCGGATGGGTCCTGGGTTTCAGGATGAAGCCTTTGGTTATCAGCTAGTACCGTTATTTCCAGTAATTTCATCTTTCATTTTTCTTGCTATCACTTTCTGTCTTTCTTATTATAGACCTTAGTTTTGCAAAATATAGTCAGTGATATATTGCCAAAACTTTTGTTAATTCAATCACCTTTAGAGAAAATTAAAAGATAACCTATTATAACGATACTTGCTTAATTAAAGTTTCAACCTAGTACCAGTTTCATATATCTTAATCAAATATCCTGAAAAGTATTTTAAAAATATATTTTGAGAATATATCCCGAGAATTGATCCTAATCAGGATGTTTAACCTTTTACCAAACCTAGTATTGTCAAAAACTTAAACGATGTTTACAAAGGAAAGATCATACCGGGAATAGGGTAAAACCCTATTATCAAACCTCAATCCCTTTGCAACTTTTCCGATGAAGATGTCCCCTGTCTGAGACACTTAGTGCATTAGTTCCGAGCCTTATCCTTTGAGCTTTACATCATTGCCTTGGTAGGAATGTCCCCTGTGTACAATGTCTTCAAATACTTAGAAATCTTCTGGATATCAATCCCCGTTGTATAGACTATTTTTCATGTTACAGGGGTAAAACCCAAGAATGTACTGGAAATAAATCCCTTGAATTCTGGGGGAAATCTCAAATTTTCGTGCGCTACAGGCGGGAGTGTAGAAAATCCAAGACTTAGAAAGGTGAAAACCTTTTAACCTTAGAGAGTATGAAAATACCCTTTCGTGAGAGAGGGTGATCAATCCTCATATACCTTTAGGATTCAGGATATAGCCAACAGTAACGAAATTATCAGCCACTTTTACATGGACTGGTCCCGCCACCTTGAACTATTCCCGAATAACTTGCGCTCCAGGAGGAGTGTTTAAACCTAACTCGAAAGAAAGGTGAACACCTTTAAACCGGTGAAGGGATCAGGATCCCTTGTACGTGAGAGAGGGGGCCAATCCTCTAATCTTCTGAAGTATCCTGAGTGAGCATCCTGGAGCTATATCCCGAAGCATATACTGCAAAACACCCCTCCGATGCTTAAGTTAGTATTGGGTTTCAAAGAATAAATTAAACCAAACATATTTAAAAAAGATAGAATTCATACCATCCCGAGTTAAAAATTAAATTCTAAACTCACTTGAAATAAAGCTTAAGGTGTATAGCATTCCAAGATCTCGGTAGCATATCCCTTTCCATATTCTTGAGTCTATATGCTCCTTTCCCTGCTTCTGATTCAACTTCATATGGTCCTTTCCATTTTGGAGCTAGCTTGCCATTGGCAGGATTAGTAGTATTCTGAAAAGCCTTTCTTAACACCCAATCTCCAACCTTAAATCTTCTGGTCCTAATATTCTTGTTATATGCTCTGGATATTCTTTGTTGATATGCTGCCATCCTCAGCCTTGCTGCATCTCTTGTCTCATCAATAGTATCCAGCTCCTGGCATAGGACTTCAGGATTCTGCTCAGGATTCCAGAGGTTGGATCTTGCTGTGGGTATCACCATTTCTGTCGGAATCACTGCTTCTGCTCCAAATACTAAGGAAAACGGGGTTTGACCAGTTGCATTTTTTACCGTCGTTCTATCAGCCCACAAAACAAAGGGTAATTCTTCTGCCCATCTTCCTTTCTTGGCCCCTAATCTTTTCTTCAAGTTGTTGACAATTATCTTGTTTGAGGATTCAGCTTGTCCATTTGCTTGAGGATGTACCGGAGTAGACGTAATCATTTTGATTCCCCAACTATTGCAAAAGTCAGTAGTCCTCTTACTTATAAACTGAGAACCATTGTCACAGATTATCTCGGCTGGTACTCCGAATCTGGTCAAGATATTTCTCTTTATGAAGGACACCACTTCTTGATCCCTGACTTGGACAAATGCCTCGGCTTCAACCCATTTGGAGAAATAATCTGTCATTGCCAACATAAAAACCTTCCCTCCTGGAGCCTTTGGAAGCTTTCCCACTATATCCATACCCCACTTCATAAATGGCCAAGGGGAAACAATAGGATATAATGGTTCAGCAGGCTGATGCAGTATGTTACTATGTCTTTGACATGCATCACATCTTCGAACATATTCTGTGGCATCTCTCCTCATTGTCGGACAATAATATCATGTCCTTAATACTTTTGAGAATAATGACCTGGCCCCAGTATGGTTACCACAATCCCCTTCATGTATATCCTGAAGTACTTCTTTGGCTTCAGGATCCTCCAAGCATCTCAAATACGGTCCTGCAAGAGATTTCTTGTATAAAACATTATTTATGTTAGTGAATCGTGATACCTTCATCCTAAATGCCTTAGGATTTTCATCTCCGGGGATATCTCCTTCCTTGAGATATTTTATAATTGGAGCCGTCCAAGATCTAGGATCATTTTCCGTATATTCTGCTCCAAGATCCTGAATACCCGCTACTTCTTTATCCTGAGGATTCGTTGCAGGATACAAGATATGTAATATCGGTATTTGGGTCCCTTCTGGTATCCTGATCGATGATCCCAGATTTGCTAAGGCATCTGCTTCAGCATTATCCTCCCTTGGTACCTGTTCAAGTGTAAAAACATCGAAATATCCTGCTAACTTTTTTAGAATATCGAGGTATTCAATTAATTTCTCACCCTTGACTGCATAGGATCCATTAAAATGGTTAGTAATTAACAAGGAGTCAACATATACTTGCAAATTCTTGATATTCATATTCTTAGCCAACTCTAATCCTGCAATTAAAGCCTCATATTCTGCCTCATTATTAGTAGCAGGAAATTCACACCTAATAGCCTGGGGTAATATGTCTCCCTGTGGCGATTTTAGTAGTATTCCCAATCCTACTCCTCTTACCTTAGATGCACCATCAGTATATAATGTCCAGGATCCTGAGGATTCTCCTAACTGTTGAACTTCTAGGTCTACCTCATCCTGAATGTCACTACTGAAATCAGCCACAAAGTCAGCTAAAGCCTGAGACTTTATGGCATTTCTAGGTTCATATACTAAATCATAAGCACTTAACTTTACTGACCAGTTGGCCATCCTGCCTGACATCTCTGGTTTCCTAAGCACATTTTTGACAGGATAATTTGTTTTAACACGAATTCTATGTGTCTCAAAGTAATGTCTAAGCTTCGTTGATGCCATAACTAATGCTAGTATCAATTTTTCTAAATGCGAATATCTAGTTTCAGCATCCAACAAACTTTTACTAACATAATAAACAGGATACTGCTGACCTTCATGAACCTTAATAAGAACAGCACTTACAGCATTCCCTGATACAGCGAGGTATAGGGATAGTGGTTCACCATTCTTTGGCTTCATCAATAGAGGTGCAGTTGAGAGATATCGCTTCAAATCCTGCAAGGCTGCTTCATGCTTTGCTCCCCATTCGAACTTCTTATTCTTCTTGAGGACATCATAGAATTCCTTGCATTTTTCCGAGGATCTCGAAATAAATCTGTTCAATGCTGCTACTCGTCCTGTTAACCGTTGAACATCCTTCATATTCGAGGGTGATTTTATATCCAGGATAGCTTTAATCTGCTCCGGGCTTACCTCTATCCGCCTTTTCGTCACCATATATCCAAGAAACTTTCCTGCCCCCACTCCGAAATGGCACTTAGCAGGATTCAGCTTCATGTTATACTGATCCAGGATATCAAATGCTCCCTTGATATCCTGGAGGTGATCCTCAGCCTTTTTAGATTTCACCACCATATCGTCAATATATACCTCCATGGTGTCCCCCAGCTTATCTTTGAACATCATGTTCACTAATCTCTGGTATGTTGCACCTGCATTTTTCAAACCAAAAGGCATAGCAGTATAGCAATATATACCTGTTGGTGTCATGAAAGCAGTATCCTCCTGATCCGAAGGCTCCATTTGCATCTGCTGAAATCCTGAGGATGCGTCCATGAACGTTAACATTTCATGCCCAGCAGTAGCATCCACCATTGCATCGATATGAGGAAGGGGGAACGGATCTTTAGGACAAGCCTTATTCAAGTCTGTGTAATCTACACAGACTCTCCATTTCCCATTTTTCTTCTGCACTACGACCACATTTGCCAACCACCTTGGGAACTTGACTTCTCTAATCATCCTGGACTTCAACAGTCTTTCAACTTCCTCTTGGATAATCGTATTCCGCTCAAGAGCAAATTTCCTTCTTTTTTGCTGAACAGGCTTGAATGATCTGTCAATTCCAAGTTTGTGAGTGATAACGTCTTTGGACATACCTGTCATATCCTCATGCTTCCATGCAAACGTCGACATCCTGCATTTCAAAAAGTTAGTTAACTGCTCTTCAATATCCTGAGGGATATTGGTTCCTACGAGCACCGAGATATCAGGATTATCCCGATCCAGGATAATTTTCTTCACATCCTGCTCTGAAGCTTCCAAGGTATCCCGGGCCCGCATCTTTAATTGCTATGCTTGATTAGGCTTGGTTGAGGATTTCATTGAGGATAAGTAGCATTCTTTCGCCTCCTGCTGATCACTTTCAACCTTGACAACTCCCCAAGGGGTAGGGATCTTGATGCATTGGTGATATGTTGATGGCACAGCCTTCATATCGTGAATCCATGGTCTTCCCAGTATGATGTTATAGCAGGATAAGGAGTCCATCACACAGAAGCGTTGTATCGAGTTGACCCCTTCAACGTATACTGGTAACTTTATATCTCCTACCGTATTTCTAGCTTCTCCACTGAAACCAACGAGCACAGTGGACTTCGAAGTAATGTCCATCGGAGATACATTCATCCTCTTCAATGTTTCCAGCTGAATTATATTGACAGAACTACCGTTGTCTACCAGTATCCTGCGTACAAAATGGTTAGCCACATATAATGTTATTACCAAAGCATCATGGTGAGGATCCTGAACAGTATCCATGTCATCACTATCGAAAGTGATCACTTTATCAGTTGTGAGGGTAGTCATCCTGACTGGTTTGTCTCCCCTTTCACTCTTAGCTTCCTTTGCATGTCTCTTAGCCGCCGAATACGAAGTCCCACAAATGTCGGATCCTCCTAAAATAAAGTTAATTATCTTGGCATCTGCTGGGGGTGATGCTGCTCGTTCAGGATCCTTCTCGGGATCCTGCCCTTTATTCTTCTTTCTTCCCAGCAAGTCCTTCAGATACCCCTTGCTTAATAGGTAACTTATCTCTTTCCTTAAAGCAATGCAATCCTCGGTCATATGTCCGAAGTCTTCATGGAAGGCACACCATTTAGATTTATCCTTCCAATCAGCTTTCTGCTGGTTCTTTCGAGGCCACCTAGCTTTGTCCCCTAAACCCGGCATAGCATACATTAACTCAGGTATATTAACAGAAAAGCAGTATTTAGATAAGTCAGGATATTCTTCAGGATCCTCGTCTTCAACAGCATTCACTTTCTTGTTATCATTTCTGCCATATGGCTTGGAGCGATATGGCTTACATGAGGATTCTGATTTCCTGTTAGTTGATTCATAGGTTTAGGTAGAATTCATCCTCTCCTGCATCTTCCTGTCATCTTCCAAACGGACATATCTCAAAGCCCTGTTACGAGCTTCGTCGAGATTCCTGCAGGGATTCATTACAAGATCCTGATAAAACTGAGAATCCTTTTGCAACCCCATCTTAAAAGCTTGCACAGCTGTTGCAACATCAAGATGTGGGATATCCAAGGATTCTCGACTGAATTTGTTCACATAATCCCTCAATGATTCCTGAGGCCCTTGAGTTATCCTGTAAAGATCACTGGTTAGTTTCTCAAAACTCCGGCTGCAAGAAAACTGACTATTAAATAAATTAACCAAATGAGCAAACGAGGTAATTGAGTGAGGAGGGACATTTAATAGCCATTTTAAGGCTGATCCTGTCAGGGTAGACCCAAAACCCTTGCACAAGCATGCTTCCTTGAGCTCCGGAGGGATAGGGTTAATCTCCATTCTTTCCCTATACTGGGCAATATGCTCTTCAGGATCCGTAGTCCCATCATACAGCTTCATGTTGGGAGTCTGAAATCTTTTTGGGATTTCAGCATCACAAATAGGATATGCAAAGCGGGATATCCTGTGGCTGTCTTGGGATACTTCCGGAATTGGCTGGACCACTCCAGGTACACTGGATATCATGTCCTTCAATTTCTGGAGCTCCCTGGTAAATGTTGACGTCATACCTGCATCCAGCAAAGAGCCATTGTTGTTGGTAGCAAGAATATTATTATTTGACACATTACCGGTCTGAGGGTTTTGGCCATATCCTGAAGCGTATCCTGAACTCCTCACAGTTGACATCCTGACCGAGGAGGGTATCTCAGGGGTATGATTCTGAGAATGGCTTGGGACGATATTCCCCCTGTTATCCTCAGTGTAAACTGCGGAACTGAAGTTCAAAGCCCTGGGCTGTATGGGAGTGACAGTTTCTTCAGCAGGTCTACTCGAGCTAGCATTTAAGAGTTGTATTTCTCTTAACAACATTTGGTTAGTTTCCTGTTGCTGCCTCATTTGTTCATGCACACTTCCAAATAAAGTTAGAATTTCATCATTAGAGGCTAAAACGGGAGCAGATCCCTGAACACTCCGAGTAGGGATAACATCTTGAGGTTGTGAAGAAAATGGCATCCTTGGAGGAGGTGGTGGAAGCACCGAACCGGTAGTAGCAGAGGTTGCAGCAGACATAGTGGAGGAGCTCATGTTTGATCTTGAGGCCATTGTAAACAATGTGGCAAAAAGTTTTGAAAATAGAAAACCGATTAACGATTTCACAAAGTTTTTTAGTAAAAGTAGCACCACTTGCCCCACGGTGGGCGCCAAATTGTTTTGGTCAAAAATTACCGAAGCAATTTAGTGATCAAATTAGTTAAGTGAGGTAGTGTGCTAAAATTATGTGTGAAAAATGTGTTAACCAAATTAGTTATGAAAACAGTTTCAGGATACGGCTCAGGATATCGAGCTGTATCTACAATCAAACAATGAGCAAAAATGTAAAAGTTGACACATGATGTACGAGGAAAGCCCTTGATCAATCTAGATCGCCGGCATAAAACCTCGGGAGCTGACAATCGCAGCTGCCTTGTTCTTCTATTTCTTCAAATATCAGGATACAGTGCAGGATGTGGTGCGGATCAACTAGGTGTTACAATGTAATTCGATTACAAGTGTTTGTGTGTAGTGATTGTTGAAAGCTAGAAAGCAAAAGTGTTTGAGAGTGTGTGTAAGTTGCGTCGTGCCTTAATCTGATCCGCCCCTATCTATTTATAGTAAAACAAATGTAACTAACTATCCTACATAACCGGGATCCAACGAATATTCCTTAGTCGAACGTTGTAGACCTGGTCTTTCGGGTTCAACGTCTCTCCTTTAACAAATACGCCCGAGTCTTGAGGAGATGGAGTCCATTTGACCGTTGGCAAGTCCCAGTCTTTAACCTGCACGTGATTAATTCGATATACCTCAGGATATCACCCAGGATGTTAACAATATCCCCGTCCAGTATCCTGATCACAGGTAAACAATTAAAAGCAGGATATAGTTCAAGATATGTATGCTTAGAAAATGACCCATAACAATTATATTCTTAATTTATTTAAGAAAATATATATTTTCTCCAAAAATAATATATCTTCTAATTGTTCAAGAATATATATATATATATATATATATATATATATATTTTCCACTCAAAAATAATATATTTTCTACTTGATAAAATATGATATATATTCTAATACTTGTAAAAATCATATTTTCCGTTTCCTTGGTTTCCAAAATACCGTTTAACTCATTTGTCAAGATATATATGAATTTAATGCCGGAATATATATATATATATATATATATATATATATATATATATATATATATATATATATATATAGGGAGAGGATCATGAGAAAACTACATTTGAATGAGAAAACTAGAAAACTAACTAAAAAAGCCTTAAAAAAGCTAAAAAACATACCAGTTTTTTTTTACAGTTTTTTTTTTAAAATCGCTAGTTTTTATGCATGGAAAAAAATTTTCAAAAAAAAAAAGTCGTACTGCACATGTGCCTTATATGTGTACTACACATGTGCACTATATCCGTAATAGTGCACATGTGTAATACAACAAAAAAAAATCATCTTTTTTTTGAAAATATTTTTCCATGCATAAAAACTAGCGATTTTTTTATAAAAATTTGTAAAAAAAAATTGATATGGTTTTTAGGCTTTTTTAGTTAGTTTTTTTGTTTTCTCATTTAAACTTGTTTTCTCATGATCCATCCCCTATATATATATATATAGAGTCCTTGTTCGGTTTGTCCAATATTTGGGTATAGATTATATATTTGTTTTCTTGGAATTTTGGTAATATTTTGTATTGTAATTGTGGGTATTTTGGTGAGTTATATTATTTTCAAGTCCTAAAATAATATAACTAATACACATAATATACAAGTAGCACACAAGTGTGATTTCTAACTATATATTTCCCTAAATATATACTTAGTCACTTTTATTTATCAAAAATCAACCTCTAATACTTGTAATTTTTGTAACAAAAATTATGGCAAGTTTTATATGAAAATCATGTTCAAAATTTATTTGTAAACACTTGTTTAAAAATATTTTTCTAAGTGTTTAAATTCTACAAAAAATTTGCCATAGATTCCCCTTAAAAATGAAGGTTTCCATGCTTTAAAAGCATATCATTTTCTTTTAAAATCATCATCAATCAACAACAATTCATTCAAGACTCACCATGAGCCAAAATCATGCAATTTACACTATATCATGAACTTGAAATTTTGTAAAAGTTTGTAGTAACTTAACATGTTGTTAAGTAAGTTTAGTTACCCTTAAAAATATGGTTATTTGTTTATAAATCTCATTCTTGTAAAATTTAGTCCTTTACAACTTACAAGGTGATTTTCTAAAAACGATTTTTCTTGTATTCTTCTTGTTAACAAAATGTTTCTAGCCTTGATTTAACACTAGAAACATGATTAGTTTCCTTAAAAATCATGATCACATTAATCTTGAAAATAACTTTGTTTTTTAAGAAAATTATTTTTTGTAATCATCCATTTACAAGACTTATAACATGTTTCAATCATCATTATACTCAAAAACATCTTCATTTTCAAGCTCATGTTGAACATAAAGGATGATCATCTTGATTTTCACAAGATTCATCCTCTCACTTGCTAGATCATGTGTTTAATCACAATCTAGCAAGCTTCTTATGATGATCAACATCATAATCTCAAGAAATCAACAATCAAGTATCACACATACACTAAAACACTTAGATTCTTAGGTTAGTAAGCTTTATGTGAGAGTTCATCTTCTTGTTTCTTTATGATCTTTATGTTTAACAACTTACATAATCTTTTAACCATCAAAATGAGAAGTAAAATCAAGTTACAAGAGGCTTACTACTAGCACAAGGGCAAGGGAAGAAATCAAGATGATGAAGATGATGAACAAGGTGGATAAAAGCTTATGGTGAAGGTCCTTTAAGCTCCAATGCCTCAAAGCTCTTTAACTTAGCTCCTTGCACCTTAGAATCACCTTGGAATGGTTGAGTTTGAAGTGAAAATGGTGGTGGTGTGGGTGGTGGCTCACGGCCGAGAACAAGGAAGAAGGGAGGAGAAAGATGAAGTTGTTAAGTGTTGTGAAATGTAAGTTATGTGATCTTGTGGTTAATATAAACAAGCTTTCCAACATTTCATAAACCCTTGTGTAATATGTTTCTAAAGCAAACAACATATCAAATAAACAATTTAACAAAATCCATGGGTGGGTCCACCCATGATGACCGTAAGAATGGGGGGGGGGGGTATGGTTGAAGTGTAATGGCTAGTTAAACAAGTTAGGTTAGTTTCTAAGTATATAGTTTAGTGTTTATATGCGTTATGTAATTATAAGATGTATTATTATGTCCGGTGACCATAACTAGCTCGAAAATGATAAAACAGTGCTTCTAGTGAAAATTTGGTGTTTCGGGTAGTGTCCAGTTGTTCGGTTGGTTACCGGTTCGTTAAAGTACTAAATTACGCAGTTTAGTGTGCCTTATGTTCCCTTTTGTGATAGTTTTGATTCCCGACACCTAGGAAGGTATTCTGGACCATTAAACCATAATTTTGCATTATATTTTAGTGTTAGAATGCTGATTTTTTCTGAAAAATGCAGAATTCTACAGTTTGTGTGAGTTTTAGGCACTTTCCAGCACTTAAACTATCTCTAGGAAGGCAGTTTTATGATCTCTACTTTCCTACACACTATACTAGTGTAACTCTTGGTTTCGGGCTCATTCTGTGTCTTATCATCATGTCTGTCTGAGTACTGAACTCCCGTCAGTACTTCTAGTTTGTCTGATAACTGTGCTAACTTTGTTTCGTGCACTAATTGAATCATAATGTGTTGCATGCAGTAATGATATGAAATCATGCAACATGTAATGCACTTGTAAGTATATGACAATAATTAGAAACCATTCATGTCATTAATTCAGATCAAGCACAGTCATTGAGATACAAACTACTGTTAAATTATTGTACGGATACATGGAAAATTGTCAGTTGTCACATTAAATATCACATAATCACACCATATTTAATAAAATACTGCCTTTATTTAATCATAACATGTGTCACACTAGTATGGTAAGGACTCAAAATAGCCGGGTGTCACAGTTCCAATCCGGGAACGCGCGTGTACCCCCAAACCAAGGGTACCGTATATATTTCCCAAACCAGGTAAATAAGTGTGTTGTCCCAAACCAGGGACGCATGCTTTTAGTAAAGAGTTGTGAACTCACATTAGTTTTGCTTGGTAAGATTAAAATTACGTGTATGCAAGCTAGGAAGATCAACCACGCCCTATTATAGTTACCATGGGTTATTAGTGATTGTTAATGCAAATCATGTAAGTCCTACACGTATCTAGCAATTAGCACGCGAACAAGTAATCACATAACTTTTCTATCATGTGGTTTCATACACATGTTCACAACCCATCCTAAGATATGACATATGATATTTATACAAGTATCAAAGAAGCACGGATATTGCAAATGCCAAGTTCGATTCTTATACGTTCATGATTCTTGCATAACAAATTCACTGAAAATAGGTTGTTTTAGGAGACTCGTTTAACCTATTTACAGAGCTGCAAAAAGTATGATCTTTTTATGTGACGTACCACTCGGTGTGCGTGGCCTTGTGTATATGTATAAAGTTTAGGGCCTAACTCTTTACGAAAAAATTTAGAAAAATCATTTACTATGCAGTGACCAGATTCGTCCCTTTCTGACTGCAGCTTACAAAAAAATTCATTTAAAAATCCCTGATTACCCAATTGACTAGAATCCACTTGGAGATTCATTTAAACACCTAATACCATCTATTGTATAAATTTTAGGACCAAACTCCAAGTATTCATTGAGATATGATTTAAAACACAACACAAATTCTGCGAAAAAATGCACCTTTGATCATGAAAACGAAATAATTCTTTTAAAATAGCAAACGATATCCAAAAATTGTGATTTCAGTGCCATTAAAAGCGTATTTCTAAATACTACATTTTTGAATAAAAAAATCGAGTTTTCGTTATGTTACGGCCTGGTTACAGCCAACTGAAGTCGGCTGTAACTATTAGACAGCCTCATGTTTTCGTTACCCGACTCCTTACAATAAGTTTTATGATCCTAAACACATACCTAACGAACAACAATAACATTTAACATCACCAACATCATGCTATCATTTATTTACTTCAAACTCAACATGTCAAGTATCAACACCATCAAGAATCTCGAACCCTAATTAACCCACCGAACCCATAGTCGATCTAATCATGGCATGTACATGGTTTTTTTTACGTTCACATGAACAAAATCAATCATTCACAGCAGGTTATAAGTAGTGTACATTAGATTTTATCATGCTCAAACATCAAGATCATTAGGAATATAAACCCTAATCCACATATATATGTCTATACAAACATAATCGATAACACTAAGTGCCATACTTGATTTTCATGAACATTATATTATAATTTATCATCACAAACATCAAACATCATTATTTAATCACAAACCAAACCAAGATAACTCAGTAAAATTCGTGCATGAACATCAATAATTATCACAAAACACATGATAAAGATACCTAGCAAAGAATATGTGACAACTGTGCTCTGTAATCGATGTACAATGTAAAACAATGTTAATTATTAATAAAACAATGTGTTTTGGTGTTATTATGTGCGTATTAATGTTTGATGATTTTACGATTTGATTCAATTCCGATTTCAAGCTTTAAATCGCTTTCTGGGAAGTTATACGCAAACTGGTGCGTAAACGTAGTCAGTTTAACACGACAAACACTCTGGAATAGTGACATAAGCTTAGCATACCTTAAACAACCTTCACATGACTTAGACATAAGTTTTGGAGGGTTTGGTGTGTCGAAAACAAGTTTGTTCGATCACAGGGACTATTTGTGTCAAACTATGAAACTATACCGATTTGTATAGTAACGAACAGTCCGGAACCTGATCATAAGCTAAACATACCATAAATAACCTAAACATAGCTTAGAAATAAGCTTTGAGGGGTTCGGTGTGCGAAAACATGCTTATTTGATCTTAGAGGGACTAAAAGTGTCAAAAACGACGTAAGTTTGCATTTACGCGCATATCTTACGTTCTGACCACATCTGGACACCCAAAATTTTTGTAGACACTAAAATATTTTATTTTAGTGATCGGCATGCAAAAATACCGTTCGTCGCTTAATTTGGATTGTTTTCGCGTCCGTTTGAGTTTCGTCATAATTTAACGAACAACGCGACCAAACGAGCCGACATCCGAGATGTTTTTGAGCATATTTTAAGTTCCCTATACTTTAACGTCATTTTAGAGCCTTGAAATGAGGTTAACGGGGCTTAAACGTGTCAAAAATTCATCAAAACACAAGTTTCTCAAGTGCAGGGACTAAACTGCAATTTCTGGATAGTTGCCCAGGCGGGCTGCGTAAGCCTGGTCTCTCAGCTTACGCGGGGTGCCTAAAAGTGCCCAGTTCACCAAAAACTTTACAGCAGCCTCCCAGCTCGTTCTTGAGGCCCTTTTACGCAATTTCCATGTTTTGGGGACCAAGTTAACACCTCCCCAAGGCTTCTAATCAGCTTATAACACTTGTATGGCCATGATTTTTGCTTGGAGACCACACAAACAAGTGTCATGATCTTGTAAGTTTGCAACAAGTATAAATAGCTTGGCCATTTCATTTGTTTCTTCACCCTTGATCTGAATTACACTCTAAGTTGGAGCCATTGCTTCATACCTGAGTGTGATTGATCAAGTTCTCCCTAGCAAGGACCCTTTGTAAGCTTCCTTCGTTCTTTTATCGCTTTCCTAGCAAGAAAGTCAAATAATGTTTGACTTTCAGCTTTGACCAGTCAATGGTCAACGCAAAGTTCGTTTGAACTTTGCAACGTGATTGTAATCACGATGGTTATAATCCTTAGTGATTATACCTACTGATTACCACGTTAACTAGGTGTAGTGACGAATCAAAGTTTCAGTCAAAATGCGTTTTAGCACGCATTTTGCAACGGAACTACTTTTAGGTATCAAAACACTTTGTTTTGATACCAAATCAGTTTTCTAAGTAGGTTAAACATGTTTTGACATGTTTAACTCGTCACTATTAGTTTAGTGCTTGTTTAGAGTCGTAAGTCAAGCGGTCTAAACCACCGTTTAAACTTTAGAACCCGGCCCGTTTGGTCGATCATTAGGATCCGACCAAGCATGATTAGTGATCATAGTTGCATAGGGAATAACCCCTGAGGTTATACCTTTTGATCACCTAAGAATGGTTAGTAATTTGTTAAGTAGCTTATATGCCCATAGGAAATGACCAAAACGCCCTTTTGAAGCATAAATCTGTATTTTGCCTATGCGAACATATTTTTGACATCTAAACTGATATGGTAGCATATTTAAGTGTATTTGGGCATGTAAGACTTGATGTAGCATCTAGATAACCATCCGACCAAAGTTTAGCGCAACCGACGCGTTATAGTAGCTTATACTACCATAACGGGTCGAAACGGGTCAAGAGCACTTAGGTAGACTTCCAAATCAGAATGTTAGCTCTATTAAATCATACCATATGAGTTCAAATACTCATTTGATTTATAGAATATCATTCTATCCTATCTCCCGATTTAGGATCCGATTATTAACATAGTTACCTATACTAGGTGCCTTGTTGATTCCGTGATACTTGGAGCTTAATTTGGTCTTATTCTCAAGACTAATAAGCAATCCCAAGTGAGTACATAGTTCCCCTATTTTACTGTTTTCGAGTGTTTTGGGGTGATTCATATGTATTAAAACGATTTCGATATTTAAACGATGGTTTCAAAAACAAAAAAGATGGTTTATATTAATATAATAACGATTTCGATAATGTGAACAAACTTGTTGGACGTAGTTACATAACGAATGACATTCATTAGCATTGATCAAGCCGACCAGTATTAGGTTATGGTACCATAGGATCTGACAAATCCCGTTATCAGACTACACCCATGGTTATGTGTGGGGGTTATGTAGGTAACGACCGAATCTGATGATTGTTAACTTACCATTTAGTGGTTTGTTAATACGAGAAACGAGATAGTCGAGTCATGAAGCTTTGAATGTTATTAGCGAGACGGCCAAAAGTAGTTTCACAATTAAAACGAATACGATTTGGAGACGAGTTAAACGATTTGAAACGACTTAAACAAGATAAACGAATGGTTTTGGGTAGTGATTAGATAATGGGATGGGTGTAGCATGATAAAAGCATGGTAGATACGCCACTGGTACATCTTATATATAAGTGCTTTTATCATATTACATTTCATGTCATTATTTAGTTCACTTGGGAAACGATTTTGAAACGATGCCACACAACGAGGTTTTGAAATGATATAAACCATACGAGTTTTATTAACGAGTTTTTACGAGATGTTTTACGAATTGGTTTACTAAAAACAAATGTTTTGGGGTTAAGAATCATGGCTACGAGATTTTTATAAACTATAATCATCTTGATTTGAGTTGTTTAATTATGTTGCAATACACTTTTCAAAACGAGGTTTGTACTTTTGACTTTTGTAGTCTAATAACGTACCGCAACATATAAACGAGCCATGAATCCGATACGCTCACAAAACCTATGTGCTCACCAGCATTTCTTTGCTGACTTTGTTTTTACATATGTTTCAGGTGGTGTTGCATGATATCGATTGCTAGGATGCATGAGTCACATAGGATCTGGACAAGGCCTTAGTGACTTAATAACGATAATAGACAATGTCTAATTTGTTTGTTTGGTTTAAGACAATGTAAATTTCTTAATGAATCTATAAAACGAAACTTTTAATTACCATGGTTGTGAAACGATAATTCTGTTACAACACTCCTCGACGCTTCCGCCATGGTTTGTTGTTTTACGTGGTCGGGGTGTGGCAGAATAAGGTGTTATCGAGCCTAGAAGTCGTGCACTTGAAGTCCTATGCGTCTTGTTTTGTGTCGACAGTAGAAAGAGGAGGAGAGAGATCGTAGAATTGATTATATGTAGGTTAGGGTTTAGGTTTTTAGGAGTTGTTTATTATAATAGAAGTCATCCACATTACGTATCCAATATGGATCGCTAAGGGTGAGGGCGGTTTCCTCTAAGTGGGCCGATCCAAGGGTATGTTGGGTTGGGGTTTGTGTTGCGCAAAGTGGTGGGGGTGTGGGCGATTTTCTTGAACCGAAAACGACAAAAGGGTAAGTTTGTTAGGCTGCAACTATTTATATATATATATATATATATATATATATATATATAAGCTAGAAGCGAAGCGATTAGGTGATGATGTAATATATTATGCAGAACTGTAACGTGCAAAGAAACATAATAATGATTGTGGAATATGAACATAACTAATCTCGGAAACACGGGTTGTCACATCCTCCCCATGTTACAAGAATTTCATCATTGAAATTTCGGTTAAGATACACTAGACGCTCTAGTTATAGGTGTCACACCTCGACCGCATTAAAACAACAAACCGCGGCAGAAACGTCGGGGAGTGTCGTAACAGAATCATTGTTTCATAACACATGGATTGAAATTTTGCTTTATTGAATTAAATGTATTACATTGCATTGAAATTAGGAACAAAACATAAACAAATAGAATTTCATTGTTATTAAGTCACTAAGGCCTCGTCCGTTCCTATGCGAGCATGCATCAATATCATCATCAAACATCACCAACTATGGTACCTGAAACACATGTGAAAATACGTCAGCATAAAAATGTCGGCGAGTACATAGGTTTTATGTGAGTGTTAGATTCATGGCTCGTTTACATTTTGAAATAACCTGAACAACTTTATTAAATGATATTAGAAAACCAGGTTTTGTAAAATGTTTGTATTGTAAATTGAAATAACCAAGTCAAAACAGTGTAGTTATAATT
>JARYGA010026244.1:0-19481 GCA_030545235.1 Helianthus tuberosus
AAGTCAAGCATTCTCCGATATAAGTCGCGATATCACTTTTGAGGTTAGGCCACCAATAGTATTCTTTCAATACTTAGGCCTATGTGCTTCCTCAAAATATCATCTCGAAGGCCGCCAAAGAATGGAACCCAAATTCGACCCATAAGGTATAAAGTTCTATCTTCTTTCGGCACTAATTGTTCCTTCATGCCTCGGAGAGTTTCTTCTTGAATATGCTCTTCCTTGAGCGCTTGTGAATCATCTTCTCTAATGCTTGAACTCTCAGTGTTCTTACTCGCTCCTTGCGGCTCATGGCGTCAGCTACAACGTTTGCCTTGCCCGGATGGTACTTTATTTCACAATCATAGTCGTTCAACAATTCAACAAACATCGTTGACGTATATTTAATTCTTTTTGGTTGAATATGTGTTGAAGGCTTTTATGATCCGTGAGAATAGTGCATTGAGTACCATATAAATAATGTCGCCATAATTTTTTTTTTAAAGCGAATACCACCACGCCTAACTCAAGGTCGAGAGTGGTATAGTTCTTCTCGTGAACTTTTTAATTGGCGCGACGTGTACACAATAACTTTTTCACGTTGCACGAGTACGCAACTCAATCCTTGATGCGAAGCATCATAGTCTACAACAGAGTCATCGGTATCGTCGGATAATGATAAGATTGTAAAATGCTATGCACCAATCTTAAGAATAAGTTGTAATGCTATATCTTGTTTTTCGATTTGAGGCGAATTTATTGTCTTTAACAACTCTAAAATGGTTCTCAAATGTTGCTCATGTTCATCAGTCGATCGAGAGTATATCAAAATGTCGTCAATAAACACTATGACGAATTTGTCGAGATACGGCTTGCACACACGATTCATTAAATCTATGAAGACCGCTGGTGCATTTGTTAAACCAAAAGGCATAACGAGAAACTCGTAATGACCGTAACGCGTCTTAAAAGCCATTTTCGGTATGCTTTCCTCTTGAATTCGTAACTGATGATACTCCGATCGTAAGTCTATCTTAGAGTAGAAGCTAGAACCTTTCATAAACCATTTGAGTTAGTTGGAAATTCATTTGTAACATGGTTTAGAAATATGAATTTTCGTTCATCAAAATGTTGTGCATTTTTGCAAAACTTGCATGTCTTTCCACCCCCAAAACCTTTATAAAGATGTATAGTGGTAAAGAGTGGGGGTTATGAACTCACAACATCCTTATTTGGTCAACTACAAGGTTCAGAAGGTGCTAATCGATATGAAGATCTGGCTATTGATGTGGCTCCCGTTACCAAGTCGATGTGAAACTCGACTTGTCGATATGGTGGTAGTCCTGGCAAGTCTTCAGGAAAGACTTCAGGGAATTCTTTTACCACAGGAATATCTGTCATCTGAGGCCCATCGGCCTTCTTGTCGACAACAAGTGCTAGAAAGGCAATACAACCTTTTCGTAAGCACTTTTGTGGCTTCATGCAATTTATGGTCCGCAATGATGTGTTGCGCTTCTCTCCATGGATAACAAGTGTCTCTTTGTTCAGTAGTGGTAGGCGAATGATCTTCTCATGACAGAAGACTTCGGCTCGATTATTGGATAGCCAATCCATGCCAACCACTACATCGAAAATACCCAACTAAATGGGTAAGAGATCGATATTTGAAATTTGAGCTCCAGACTCGACTAGTTTACTGTTTGCCAATTCTGTAGAATGAGGAGACGTCTAGCTTACGTGACTTTAGGCCAAGTACATTTTAAATTCTGTGTGGCGAGCACTTCACTGTATAGTTTTAGGAACCCTATGTTTAAATATAGGATAACCCAATTCATATGTTTAGATGTAGGATAACCCGATCCATATGTTTAGATGTAGGATAACCCGATCCATATGTTTAGATGTAGGATAACCCGATCCATATGTTTAGATGTAGGATAACCCAATCCCTAATTTGTCACACCCCCAAAATCCACCCGCGGAGTACTACCGCTTGGAGGCGTGACTGACCAGGATCCAGCCACCAATCATATTGAACAAGCATATAAGTAATTATAAAAATCCAACCAATACAATTGGTGTTCAAACAAAACATAGTTAAGTTGCAAGCGGAAGCATAAGTCTTAAAGTCGAAACATAAGTTTAATAGTTTCAAAGTTTAACATGGCACACAGCCGTCCATGTCCCACAACGATCCTCCTCCATGCAAGCTCCAGCTTAAGAACCTAAGGACCTGCAAAGCATGTAGTAACGAGTCAACAACTAGTTGAGTGAGTTCACGGTTGGGTGTTCGTTTTAAGTTGTTTCGAAAACAGTTTCCTTTAGCTGGCATCCTGCCGTGGGGGTTACCCCATAGTTAAAAACGTGACTTGTTTATTCCCGGTTACTCTGGCTATCCAGCCGTGGGGGCTACCCCGTGTTAGTTATCTGGCATTTCGGCCGTGGGGGCTACCCCATGTATCTACTAGACTCGTTACCATATCGACTGCTGACTGTAGTCATGTTTATGTGCCCTGAAACTGTCAATGTCTATCATCATTGACGTGCCCCAGATCCATTAGTTCACGCCCGTCCTCTGCGGCACGGTGTGAGGTTTGTCAGACCTAAATAGCGCTATCTAACTAATGACCCGCTCGCCATTGGCCCGGCGATTAAGTCGATATAAAAATGAGGGACTTCGTGATAGAGTTTTGGTCTAGTACGAGTTATCTGTCCGTGAGGACGAGGAATTACATTCCTGAACCTTTGCTGTCCTACCCAAGGAGGACGAGGAACCCAGTTCCTTAACCCCAATTCCCGACCCCCTGGGAATCCCATGCTTTGTAGAGGGTGTGAACTCACCTTGGTTTGCTCGGTAGAAACACAGAAAGGTCAAACAAGCAATGTTGTGGCTACTCACGTCCTATCATAGTTGTATCATACAATCAGGTTCGCATTCAAGTAGTGCACGTATGGGTTACACGTTTAATCATGGCAGTTCATCGACATTCACATTCAACAGTAATATATAAGGTCTGTACACTAGGCCCAAGAGTCCGGCCCAATCAAATAAGTCCGAATTGAGGTGAAAGCCCAAACAGCGTGTATAGTCTCGAGTCGCAACCAGGCGTTTGCGACTCGCAACCTGAGTCGCAATCGTGGTTTCGGTTCGTGCTGTTTTGGTTACGAGTCGCAACCGGACTCGCAACTGTGGTTTTGAGTCACAAGGTTGGTGTGCTGATCATGTGTGGTTTCGAGTCGCAACCGGGTGTTTGCGACTCGCAACTGATGTCGCAACCGGGGATTTCGACTTATCAAGCAGTGGTTTCGAGTCGCAATTGGCGGTTTCGAGTGGACAACTGCTGATTCGGAACAGTGTACTATCCAATGAGAATTTGATTTCAGGAAATGGTTTGTACTATCCACTTAAACCTGTTTATTTGTCTAACAATTACCATTTTGGATCAAACATATCAGAATTCAAATATTCAACCATGTTCATAACATATTCATCATGTTCTTCAAACATTCAAGTAGTTCATATTGCTTATTCAAACTTGTTCATCTTATTTCCGGGTTTTTTATCCTTAATCACAACATATAATCATGAACAACAATCAAACATTTGAACATATTCATCTAACCCACATGTACTTTATCCGATTTCATGAGTAATGAACCTTCTAAACATAACCAAGCCACTCGGATTTAAGCCTATATGGAACCGATAACATTTACTCATATTCAAGCATACATTATTCATCCAACATAACCAATAAGTCATCATTAACCGAATGTAAACACATAACATAGAACATTTATGCATCGATTTCTTGAACACTAACTTAACATCAATGTGTACTATCAAAACATGCTCAACCGATTATCACCAACACACACACGACCGAGAATATGATAAAGCCGAAATCATGCATTTTCCACTTATTAATGTATGAAGACAAGCATTCAAACATCAAGCACACATAATCCTTAACACATAGTAAAGCACTAACCGATTGATGGGTTTCAAAGGTGAGTATAGAGCTTCCAAATGTGTGTGTGTGTGAGCCGATCCGAGAGCTCCTAGTGTCACCGATATGATCCGAGAATGAAGGAGAGTAATGTTGTGGTTTAGGGTTTTAGTGTGAGAGAGTGGAGAGTGTGTGTTGGAGGGTATGTGTGTTGTCCAAAATGACAACATGGCTATCTATCTAGTTTATATACCCGCTCCAAGTGACACACCCTAATGGGCTCTCGGTTGGGTTGAATGGGGTGTAAGGCCCATTCGGCCCATTGTTTCATCGTTCACTC
Organism: Helianthus tuberosus; assembly: GCA_030545235.1. Taxonomy (NCBI): domain Eukaryota; kingdom Viridiplantae; phylum Streptophyta; class Magnoliopsida; order Asterales; family Asteraceae; genus Helianthus; species Helianthus tuberosus. The sequence goes on from JARYGA010026244.1 coordinate 4,270, forward strand.
GAGACCACATGGTCTCGAGTCGGGTTCGTGTTGTCTCGGTTCATATACCTACTCGCATACATACACATAAGCATACATGTAACACAACACATAATCACATAAAGGTTCATTTGTCATTCATCACATAAGTTACTAGCCACGCGTTTAAGCATACATGAAGGTTCTAAATTTCGAGTTGTCACATCATCCCCAAGTTGAAAGAAATTTCATCCCGAAATTTGGTAGGCACTCACTGAGGAAGCTAGTTAAGTTGTATGGTTTTCCCGGTTTTCCTGGGGTGTCACATCCACCCCCCGTTGATCCGGAATTTCGTCCCGAAATTCCGTAGCTTCGGCCTCAGTAGTGGGTGTACTGTTTGCGAACAGTTGGGGATACTTTTGTTTCATCTGATCTTCGCGCTCCCAGGTGAACTCTGGGCCGCGACGTGAGTTCCAACGAACTCGAACGAGAGGTATTCTAGTGCTCTTGAGGACCTTAACATCCCGGTCCGTGATCTCGACTGGTTCCTCGACGAATCGTAACTGCTCGTCGATAGTGAGTTCCTTCAAAGGAACTACGTGGGTCTCATCTGATGGACACTTCTTCAGATTTGACACGTGAAAAACGTTGTGAACTGCACCGAGTTCTGCTGGTAAGTTTAGTCTGTAGGCCACCCTGCCTATTTTCTCGATGACCTCGAAAGGTCCAACGTATCGTGGGTTAAGTTTGCCGCGTTTACCAAAACGAACCACACCCTTCCAGGGTGAAACTTTGAGTAGTACCCGCTCCCCAACCTGGAGCTCAAGCGGTTTCCTGCCCATGTCGGCGTAAACTTTCTGACGTTCACGAGCGGCCGTCATGCGTTTTCGGATCTGAGCGATCTGCTCGGTTGTATCTACCACATATTCTGGACCAGTGATCTGACTATCTCCCACCTCTGCCCAGCAAAGAGGAGACCGGCATTTACGTCCATACAATGCCTCAAACGGAGCAGCTCCAATGCTGGTGTGGTAGCTGTTATTGTACGAGAATTCCACAAGTGGCAGATTCTTTTCCCAGCGGTTGCCAAAGTCGATCACACATGCATGAAGCATGTCTTCTAGGGTTTGAATAGTGCGCTCGGACTGCCCGTCCGTCTGAGGATGGTACGCTGTGCTCATGTCTAGTCGTGAGCCGAAGGATTTGTGCATTGCTTGCCACAGCTCTGAAGTAAAACGCGCATCTCGATCTGAGATAATGGAGGTGGGCACCCCGTGCCTCGACACGACTTCCTTAAGGTATATTTCTGCAAGAGTGGAGAACTTATCCGTCTCCTTGATAGCCAGGAAGTGTGCAGATTTTGTGAGTCGATCCACGATCACCCAAATAGTATCGTTCCCGCGCTGGGATCTAGGTAGGCCAGTAACAAAATCCATGGAAATTTGCTCCCATTTCCATTGAGGTATCTCTGGTTGTTGGAGCAGGCCTGAGGGTTTCTGGTATTCCGACTTGACCCTTGCACAAGTCAAACACTTGCTGACGTAGGTCGCTATGTGAGCCTTCATGCTAGGCCACCAGTACGTAGTCTTGATGTCGTGGTACATTTTATCCGATCCAGGATGTACCGAGTAGCGAGACTTGTGTGCTTCATCCATCACAAGCTCTCGTAGGTTGCCATAAAGTGGGACCCAAACGCGTCCCGTTACGTAGTAAGCACCGTCTTCCTTCTGTTCTAAGCGTTGCCTCGATCCGCGTAGGGCTTCAGCCCTGACGTTTTCTGGTTTCAGTGCTTCTATCTGAGCAGCTCGTATCTGGGAAGGCAGACTAGAATGGATCGTGAGTTGTAAAGCTCGCACGCGCTTAGGCGCATTGTCCTTCCGACTAAGGGCGTCAGCCACAACATTGGCTTTGCCCGGGTGGTATCTGATTGCGCACTCGTAGTCATTCAGAAGTTCGACCCATCGTCGTTGTCGCATATTCAGTTCCTTCTGCTTGAAGATATGCTCGAGGCTCCTGTGGTCGGTGTAGATGGCGCACTTGGTACCATACAGGTAGTGCCGCCATAACTTAAGTGCAAAAACAACAGCTCCTAGCTCTAAATCGTGCGTAGTGTAGTTCTTTTCATGAACCTTGAGTTGGCGTGAGGCGTAGGCTATAACTTTGTCTCGTTGCATCAACACGCAACCGAGACCTTGAATTGATGCGTCGCAGTAAACCACAAAGTCGTCTGTGCCCTCTGGCAAGGAAAGGATAGGTGCGCTACAAAGTCTATCCTTTAGGTGCTGAAATGCCAACTCCTGTGCGTTTCCCCAGCGATAAACAACGCCCTTCTGCGTTAGTGAGGTGAGAGGCTGTGCAATCTTAGAAAAATCCTTTATGAATCTCCGGTAGTATCCCGCCAAACCCAAGAATTGGCGAATTTACTTTGGTGTACGAGGTGCAGGCCAGTTCTTAATCGAGTCTATCTTGGATGGATCAACGTGAATCCCATCCTTGTTTACCACGTGGCCTAGGAAATGGACTTCTCGAAGCCAGAAGTCGCATTTCGAGAACTTTGCATAAAGCTGTTCTGTTCGAAGGAGTTCCAGAATAAGTCGCAGATGCTGCTCGTGTTCCTCCCGACTCTTAGAGTAGATCAGGATGTCGTCGATGAAGACTATAACGAACTTGTCCAGGTAAGGCTTGCACACTCGGTTCATCAAGTCCATGAAAACCGCAGGTGCGTTTGTCATCCCAAAAGGCATGACCAAAAACTCATAGTGCCCGTATCGAGTTCTGAAAGCTGTTTTGGAGACGTCCTCTTCCCGGACTCTCAGCTGGTAATAACCCGATCTCAAATCGATTTTCGAATAGTAGCTCGATCCTTGCAACTGGTCGAACAAGTCGTCGATACGCGGTAGAGGATAACGATTCTTCACCGTCACCTTGTTGAGTTCTCGGTAGTCGATGCACATTCTGAAAGTACCGTCCTTCTTCTTCACAAATAATACTGGAGCTCCCCAGGGCGATGAGCTAGGACGAATAAAACCCTTATCCAGAAGCTCTTGTAGTTGCGTGGAGAGTTCTTTCAACTCTGATGGGGCTAAACGATAAGGTGCACGAGCTATAGGCGCAGCTCCAGGAGCTAGTTCAATCTGAAACTCGACTTGGCGATGAGGCGGAAGACCAGGTAATTCCTCAGGAAATACTTCTGGATAATCGCGTACAACTGGAAAATCTTCAATCTTCTTCTCTTTTTCTGAGGTGTTAGTAACGAGAGCCAAAATAGCAGTGTGGCCCTTTCGCAAGCACTTTTGGGCCTTAAGGAGAGAAATGACGTTCTCAACAGCACTCCTCTTGTCGCCATGAATCATGAGAGGTTCACCATCGGGACCTGGAATACGGACAACCTTTTCGTTGCAAAGAATCTCTGCTCGGTGTTGGGATAACCAATCCATCCCAATGACCACGTCGAAACTACCCAAGACAATAGGAATGAGGTCGATAGAGAAGGTTTGGTCAGCGAGAATAAGTTTACAACCCTTGACTACGTGTGTGGCTTCTAAACTTTTACCATTTGCTATCTCTACGGTGTGCTTGTTGTTCAAAGGTGTTGGAATACGCTTAAGCATTCGACTAACTTCTAGTGACACGTAGCTAGTATCGGCACCCGAATCAAATAAAACTGAAACATAAAAGTCGTCGAGAAGGAACATACCCGCCACGACATTGGGGTCATTCCTTGCTTCACCTTGGCCAATCACGAACATCCGCCCCCTGGCGCCATTGTTGTTGTTGTTCCCATTGTTACCATTCCCCTGATTGTTGTTATTGTTGTTGTTGTTGTTCTGGTTCCTGTTCAGTTGAGGACAATCTCTCTTGAAGTGGCCTTCAGCTCCACACTGAAAGCACCCTTTGTTATCACCTTGCTGCTGCTGCTGGCGCTGGTTCTGTTGAGCTTGCTGACGATTCTGATTAGCGGGGTATAAGCTCCTGCAATCCTTTGCAGCGTGACCAGGCTTGTTGCACCGATGACAGTTGCCCCTGGTGCATGGCCCGCTGTGGTGCAGGCTGCAGCGATTGCATTTGGGGTGATTTCCTTTGTATCCGCCACCAGACGATTGCTGATTAGGGCTCTTGTAGTCCTCAGTCTTTCTCTGCTGAGACTGGGACTGAACAGAAGTCGAACCCTTACTTGAAGTTCCATCCCATTTCCGTTTGTTGTCACTAGAGGTACCAGTAGTAGTTGCAGCACCTATGCGCTTTGGTAACTTGTTCTGCTCCACCGCTTGATCCGTGAGACGGTGAGCCAACTGAACTGTTTGCTGGTAGGTGGCGAGGTTCGCTGAAGTCACATGACTTTGGATTTCTGGCACTAAGCCCTGAAGAAATAGTTCGATGCGTTTGATGGGAGGATCCACCATAGTAGGGCACAGAATTGCCAGTTCGTTCGACCTTTTCACATAAGCTTCAATTTCGGACCCCGTCATCTTGAGGTTAAAGAACTCCACCTCTAGTTTGTGAATCTCATCACGACTGCAGTATTCTTCCTTGATCATTTCCTTGAAAGTTTCCCATGGGGTGGCGTTGGCAGCAACCAACCCTAGCATCTAAACTTGAGCGTTCCACCATGTGAGGGCTAAACCCTCGAGAGTACCAGTAGCATACTTCACCCTGCGCGCCTCAGGGCATTCGCACATTTCGAACACAGATTCTAGCTTCTCAAACCAGTGTAGGAGACCTACTGCTCCTTCAGTGCCGCTAAAAGTAGTTGGTCGGCAGTCCATGAAAGTCTTAAAAGTGCACACGGGTGGTTGAACATGCTGACCTCCCGCGTGTGCAGCTGCAAGTGCTGCGGCAACTCGTTCGTTGATCAGAGCCGTCAACTGGGCTTGTGTCATGTTAACGCGTCCAGACATGATCTTCATACCAAGAAGAACGTGAGTGAGAGGGGTTCGCGAAAGTACGACGATAGAATAGAGTAAACGTGCACGTGTTCAAGCGACAGTAGTTATACTAACCAAGCATACCATAAGCAATGTACTATGTAACTAACAAGTAGGCAATGTGGAGTGAAGCATCGTTGTGGACCGTTGAGCACTGTACAGGTTATAGTCTGGTTTTAACAAAAAAACGTTTTCACCTTTATTAAAACCAAGTTCTCTATAACCAATGGCTCTGATACCAATCTGTCACACCCCCAAAATCCACCCGCGGAGTACTACCGCTTGGAGGCGTGACTGACCAGGATCCAACCACCAATCATATTGAACAAGCATATAAGTAATTATAAAAATCCAACCAATACAATTGGTGTTCAAACAAAACATAGTTAAGTTGCAAGCGGAAGCATAAGTCTTAAAGTCGAAACATAAGTTTAATAGTTTCAAAGTTTAACATGGCACACAGCCGTCCATGTCCCACAACGATCCTCCTCCATGCAAGCTCCAGCTTAAGAACCTAAGGACCTGCAAAGCATGTAGTAACGAGTCAACAACTAGTTGAGTGAGTTCACGGTTGGGTGTTCGTTTTAAGTTGTTTCGAAAACAGTTTCCTTTAGCTGGCATCCTGCCGTGGGGGTTACCCCATAGTTAAAAACGTGACTTGTTTATTCCCGGTTACTCTGGCTATCCAGCCGTGGGGGCTACCCCGTGTTAGTTATCTGGCATTTCGGCCGTGGGGGCTACCCCATGTATCTACTAGACTCGTTACCATATCGACTGCTGACTGTAGTCATGTTTATGTGCCCTGAAACTGTCAATGTCTATCATCATTGACGTGCCCCAGATCCATTAGTTCACGCCCGTCCTCTGCGGCACGGTGTGAGGTTTGTCAGACCTAAATAGCGCTATCTAACTAATGACCCGCTCGCCATTGGCCCGGCGATTAAGTCGATATAAAAATGAGGGACTTCGTGATAGAGTTTTGGTCTAGTACGAGTTATCTGTCCGTGAGGACGAGGAATTACATTCCTGAACCTTTGCTGTCCTACCCAAGGAGGACGAGGAACCCAGTTCCTTAACCCCAATTCCCGACCCCCTGGGAATCCCATGCTTTGTAGAGGGTGTGAACTCACCTTGGTTTGCTCGGTAGAAACACAGAAAGGTCAAACAAGCAATGTTGTGGCTACTCACGTCCTATCATAGTTGTATCATACAATCAGGTTCGCATTCAAGTAGTGCACGTATGGGTTACACGTTTAATCATGGCAGTTCATCGACATTCACATTCAACAGTAATATATAAGGTCTGTACACTAGGCCCAAGAGTCCGGCCCAATCAAATAAGTCCGAATTGAGGTGAAAGCCCAAACAGCGTGTATAGTCTCGAGTCGCAACCAGGCGTTTGCGACTCGCAACCTGAGTCGCAATCGTGGTTTCGGTTCGTGCTGTTTTGGTTACGAGTCGCAACCGGACTCGCAACTGTGGTTTCGAGTCACAAGGTTGGTGTGCTGATCATGTGTGGTTTCGAGTCGCAACCGGGTGTTTGCGACTCGCAACTGATGTCGCAACCGGGGATTTCGACTTATCAAGCAGTGGTTTCGAGTCGCAATTGGCGGTTTCGAGTGGACAACTGCTGATTCGGAACAGTGTACTATCCAATGAGAATTTGATTTCAGGAAATGGTTTGTACTATCCACTTAAACCTGTTTATTTGTCTAACAATTACCATTTTGGATCAAACATATCAGAATTCAAATATTCAACCATGTTCATAACATATTCATCATGTTCTTCAAACATTCAAGTAGTTCATATTGCTTATTCAAACTTGTTCATCTTATTTCCGGGTTTTTTATCCTTAATCACAACATATAATCATGAACAACAATCAAACATTTGAACATATTCATCTAACCCACATGTACTTTATCCGATTTCATGAGTAATGAACCTTCTAAACATAACCAAGCCACTCGGATTTAAGCCTATATGGAACCGATAACATTTACTCATATTCAAGCATACATTATTCATCCAACATAACCAATAAGTCATCATTAACCGAATGTAAACACATAACATAGAACATTTATGCATCGATTTCTTGAACACTAACTTAACATCAATGTGTACTATCAAAACATGCTCAACCGATTATCACCAACACACACACGACCGAGAATATGATAAAGCCGAAATCATGCATTTTCCACTTATTAATGTATGAAGACAAGCATTCAAACATCAAGCACACATAATCCTTAACACATAGTAAAGCACTAACCGATTGATGGGTTTCAAAGGTGAGTATAGAGCTTCCAAATGTGTGTGTGTGTGAGCCGATCTGAGAGCTCCTAGTGTCACCGATATGATCCGAGAATGAAGGAGAGTAATGTTGTGGTTTAGGGTTTTAGTGTGAGAGAGTGGAGAGTGTGTGTTGGAGGGTATGTGTGTTGTCCAAAATGACAACATGGCTATCTATCTAGTTTATATACCCGCTCCAAGTGACACACCCTAATGGGCTCTCGGTTGGGTTGAATGGGGTGTAAGGCCCATTCGGCCCATTGTTTCATCGTTCACTCGAGACCACATGGTCTCGAGTCGGGTTCGTGTTGTCTCGGTTCATATACCTACTCGCATACATACACATAAGCATACATGTAACACAACACATAATCACATAAAGGTTCATTTGTCATTCATCACATAAGTTACTAGCCACGCGTTTAAGCATACATGAAGGTTCTAAATTTCGAGTTGTCACATAATTGTAGCTAGAACAATCCCGTCCCTAGCCATGAAACTCTTGTATGTGAAATGTTGAGATGAAGCTAAAATTGGCAATGGTATCAAATAACATGGATGTGAAATGTTGATGAATAGGATACATACCGGTGACCATTAATGATTTGATATGTCTCAGCTAATTCCCCATTAGCTAACTTGATATAGTAATGTGTGTCTAACATGACTCTAATTCGAGTATATGCTTAACATTTAAAGACAATAGCTAAGCTCGGTGTTGGTATTAAAAGAATTGGTACATGATGATCGTAGAGTGTACGTACTCATGACTTCATTGGGATTTTGTGGAGTATTCATAGTTCTAGCCACACACACACTTATTCACTGGCTAGATCCGTTCTTAAGTATTATCGTCTTACTAGCCTTTGTTTTGTGCCCGGTATCAGCACACTGCTACTCTTGGTGCTTTTGCAATTGCCCTCATTATGAATGTCTCACTTGTCGCATTTAGGATTTCGACAAGTTACCAGCATACATCCTGGTGCCAAAATCGTTTATGGCAGCAGTTGCCTTCATTTCTCTCATGGCGAGAGTTATTGTTTGAGTGATTGAGGTAGGGAGGGATGATGCGGTTATGCTTCGGATCTCCGAGGCTAAACCTAAAATGTAACACTCAGTGTGTTTGAATTCGGGTGTTTCCCAGTATGGAACAACCCTTGAGAGACCGTGAAAGCATCAAGTGTAACCATCAACATTGGCTCCAGTTATGATCGAGTTCTTTTATAAAATCATATGAAAATAGATATGAACATCAGATGATATAAAAGAATGATGTATGGTTAAATAAATAACCAATAAAAATGTAGTGTATAAATATATCATGTCTTGAAATAGAATATTATGTCTTGTGTAGAGGATGTCGCGTCTTGTGCAAAAATGTCATGTCTTGTCTTTGTCGAAGAGATTTGAATAACACCACGATATGCAATATAACATAAGCACTTATATATAGGAAGTACCAGCGGCGTATCCACCATGCTTTTATCATATTACACACGTCTCATCACTTACAAATAACCACCAAAAATGTCTTGTGTATACCAACGTCAAATGACATGTATAACAATGTCTTGCGTAACAATGTCATGTATAAAACATGTCTTGTGTAAAAGCAATGGTTTTCAACACATAACTTTTAACTTAAACAATTGATTCTTTTGGCGCCATGATCTTTTTTAATACACACTATTAAAAGAATCTAGACATTTATTTGAATAATTAAAGTCTATCATGTGCCCAAGAATGAAGAATGCAATCAATCGGCCATGGAAACCTCAAGACCGCATTGTTCATACATGTTTGAATAAATGATAATGTGGATAACCAAAACCAAAAGGTGTAATGCCTCTTGCATGTATTGGTCATATGTCTAAATGGAAAATGAAAAATAATTCGTTCAGGAGGGGAAACCAACCCATGTTCAAGAATTTCGAGAATGTTGAGGAAAATCCTCCATGAGTAGCTAACACGTTTTGTTTGTTTAAATGACTAGTCTCAACTGAATCGTGATATAGATCGAATGTTAGGTGTGAACAAATATGTGTCGTCTTCCCGTATTGTATTGTATTGTATTGTATTGTATTGTATTGTATTGTATTGTATTGTATTGTATTGTATTGTATTGTATTGTATTGTATTGTATTGTATTGTATTGTATTGTATTGTATTGTATTGTATTGTATTGTATTGTATTGTATTGTATTGTATTGTATTGTATTGTATTGTATTGTATTGTATTGTATTGTAGGGTGTTATACTAACCACCCCCAGTTCGTGTTCTACTAGATAGGAAGAATTGAATCTCAAGTAATAACTTAAGAATTTTGAATGAATAGTGATCATTAGCTTGACCCGCAGAGTCCACCAGAATTTCCATGCACTACAAGTTGTTATTACGTGGGCCCCCGTAATAATAAATTGTCTTGCATGGTCACCCTAGCATTCTCTCGTTCAGAGCAGGCGATCAGTCAGAGAGAGGATACTATTGTTTATATACCTTCAACATAGAAGGAAACTTCGTGATAGTTCACGTGTTAACGTCCGTTGTTGTTACTCGCAGGACGGTACGGCGTTAGGTGAAATAGAAATGGAAAGAATCTGTAACAATAACAATTGAAGGGGCACCTTCAAGATGAGTACTTCATCTTCCTTGTAGGGACAAGAGTATATCCACCTTGGTTAGTATGAGTCACATGGATCTCGTCCCACTAATGGAGTTGTTGTCCAAGGTTACCACCTTCGCCTCGTCGTCATTATCATGGTCAGGCATCTCAGCATTCGCGAGAAAGCAACCATATTTTACGGAATTAAGTTTAAGATTTCACTTAGGAATCATGTTCGCCATAAGCTCCGCAATAGACATGAGGTCGATATTTTCACCGTGTGAGTAAAGAATAATAATAGAGTTTGAAGTCGAAGGTATTTTGTTCTTGGCAAAATATTTCATGCAACATATATATGAACCACCTATATATATAATCATGAAAAATCCTATCAATCAAGGATTTCTATCTTGTATAAGCTGAACTTGTAAACTGTTTATAATGCATAAACTGATAATGTAATGTATTGTAGGCACATAGTCTATTAATGTATTGTGTCTGTTTCTCATAGACTTCACCCATGGAAATGTCCTCGCTTGATTTATGTGAAATGAATTTTTTTACTGTAGTGGACCTTGAAAAATGTTTATGCAATGAAAAGCTTTTGACTTGTCCAATTTTATTTATAATCTGTTCAACATGAACAAGAGGTTTTCGTGAGAGATCCCTAGTGATTGTAGACTTAGACTCGAGAAAGAATCCTGGTTCACTACAATCGATGCTCTGATACCAATCTGTCACACCCGCTCGTAGCGGAAACGCGAGGTGTGATCTGATCGGTTCTCATTGCATAACAATATAAGTGAACAATACTAAATGAATAAAAACAAGCTCCAATGCCATTGTCATAATTGTTTCGAAAGAACGCAACATAAGTTAAATGTATTTGTTACAAACCATCAAATGAAAATGCGTTTTCATCGTTCTATACATCAAAATGTAAGTCTTAAAATGTCAAGGCTTTGACCACTATATCACCGCAAAGAGGCGGTATATAACGGGCAAACCCTTCAAATGGTGGCATGGAGTCTTGATACTTGCTTTCCTTGACTGAAATGTCTGCCAGGTCCACTAATTTCCTGAAATACATGTTAAGTTTGAAAACATCAACAAAAGTTGAGCGAGTTCATGCAGTTTAGCTGTATGAGATGTATCTGTAAAATGTGAGTTGTATAAAATGTATCTGTAAAATGTGAGTTGTATAAAATGTATCCATAAAATGTGAGTTGTATAAACTGTATCCATAACATGTGAGTTGTATAAAATGTATCTGTATGTATGATGTATAAACTGTATCCACAACATGTGAATTGTATAAAATGTATCTGTATGTATGATGTATAAACTGTATCCACAACATGTGAATTGTATAAAATGTATCTGTATGTATGATGTAGTATGTAAAGCGTCAATGAAATCGTTGATCATTAATGTTTCGCGAGGACATTAATATGTGTGACGAATTAGGAAGCAATCCAACCCTAGACGATTTTATGTCGACTCCTATCGACTGGGACACAAACGCACTCTTCTGTATGGGTCCACGACCAAGAGTGGGGCTCGCCAATACCCATTAGATCTAACCCCTTGTACCTAGGTCCAAACTGGATTAATGGTGCTTATATGTATAGACCCTAATTCGCACATGATCTAAGGTGTTTCATTCCCTAACTTTAACATACGATGAACATGTATTTTCCCCGATAGTTGTAAAGTTGTAAAACATTTAAATGAATAGGGGACATGAACTCACTGAATTGCGTCCATGAATAGAAGTAAATAAGATCTCACGTGCGGTCGTCCTGAATAGCGTTGCGACCTACAAATGTTCTTATTTTTGTTAGACACTTCGGTCTTTGTAAAGAACTTGAGTACAAGTCTTGTGTCTTCAATATGTGTAAGACTTGTATGTCTTTACTGTTCGTTAACTGTGTATTCGATGAATGAATTGTTCAAATGTTATATATATATTTTTCACCAAATATATATATATATAAATGTTATCTTGTATCTTGTGAGTTGTATAGTCGGATCTAAGCCGCTGAATTTCGTGTCTTATATGTATCAATTGTATAGTTGTGTTTCCAAAAATGGTATCATTGGGCCAAGCCCATGTTTTCAAGTTATTGGGCTTAAATAGTGCTGGGCCTTAAATAGTGTTGGGCCTCAAATAGTGTTGGGCCTCAAATAGTGTTGGGCCTCAAATGGTGTTGGGCCTCAAATAGTGTTGGGCTTGAATAGTATTGGGCTTGAATAGTGTTGGGCTTGAATAGTGTTCGGCTTTGGCCCATATGTTTAGTATTTGGGCTTAGCCCATGAATTTATGTTAAGCCCATTATGAAGATAAGCCCATTAAGAAAAATAGCCCATTAAGTAATATAAGCCCATTTGTTATAAAAATAGCCCATTAAGTAATATAAGCCCATTTGTTATAAAAATAGCCCACTAGTATAATAAGCCCATTTATTTTTATAAAAACCTTTTTATAAAAATTTTACTAAGTATACTTGTTAGTAAATAAAAACATACTAGTTTTTATAAGTTTGTAAACATCCGAAATTTGTTATCGATAGGATACTTATATTTCGTGTCGGAAAATCGTCTAAACGTCGTAGTAACTCTCCGGATTGGCAATTCACTTATGTAGTCGTCCGTCGTTCATTTTTTACCATAAATGGTGTCCGATTATTCGAATCGTCCGTATTCGTTTTTATGGCGTAATTATATGAAGTCTCGTAGGACTTTTGTTATAAAGTGTCTTGAGTTTAAATGTGACAATTTGATTCAAGTTCCTACTTTGATATATATAACTAATACATCAAGTAACACATAACACAAAAATTGTTAAAATAACCAAATATATATTTTCTAAAAAAAAAATATATATTTCTCTTGTCTAAAATTAACCAAAAATGTTGTTACTTTATAAAATAAAGTTTTTATAAAAAATGGCCATATAACCTTTGTATTTTTATCTTAACCATGTTTCATAAACATATCATTTTCTTTTTCTTTCAAATCATCATAAATTTACCCAACATCTTAACTAAACATATGAGACTTTTATAACATAATTTTTCAAGATGATATCAAAATCATGTAGGGTTTTAACCATGATCATTTCATATGCTAACAAGTTCAAAAACCAAGTTTAATTTTAGTTTTAACAACTTTTATAAAAATCTCTAGTTGTATGTTACTTTTTATAATCTTGTGAAAGTCTTGTTTTTAAATAAAAACCTTAAATACTTTCACAAGATCAATAGTTATGATCATCCATTTAATCCTTTATGTTAAAAACCCTTTAACATAAACATGCATAATTTTTAGATCATATCTTAAAACATCTTCTAACAATTTATTTGTATCATAATCATCATAACAAGACTAAATATGCATATAACAAGTCTTAGATCACAATATAACCAAACATAAATATATCATGATTTTTATCTTTGCTTCTTTGTATTTTTCTCATGTTATTATGTATGATCTCTTGGTTATTATTAGCAATAATAACAATCATAAACTTAATACATTTGTATAAAAAAAATAGATATAGAAGCTTACTTCTAGCACTAGGCTAGGGATGATCTTAGAAGATTATTAAGACTAAGAAGATGATAATCTTGATGGTAGAACACTTTTGTATGGATGAAAACCCTTCCTTTTACTTCCAAAAGCTTTAGATCACCTTAGGTTACTTGGAAACCCATGTTAATTATGAAGGAGGTAATAAAAATAATTGGGTTTTTTTTTGAAGGTGTTCTTGGTAATGTGGATGAAGATGATGAGAGACTTTGTGTGTGTAATAAAAGGTGGAATTATGTAGTAAAGTGCTAGTAAACTAATTCACCAAGTGTTATAATCTTTCACCAACATCATCCACTTGCAAGTTAGGATAATATCTAGATATTTTAGCAACTAATTAAGGGATGTGGGACCCCTTATTTTCGTTTATACATGGGGGGGGGGGGGGTCTCATGGTGTTGCAAAGTGTTAGTAATTTTTATGGTTTCAAAATGTAAAAAAAATGGTTAAGTGTTTAGGTATTTATGTTTTACAATTTTTTTTCGAGATGTTTCAAGACTTGAAATGATCATAAACTAGCTTTACAAGACCAAAAATAATGATCACTAGTTCGCTACATGTACCAAAATATAGTTCGGCTAGATGTTTAGCGCTCATTTCGCAAGAAGATAGTCGAAAGGTTAACATATATAAGTTATAGGGAATTATTCGGTTATGTATAAATATGGTATTCCCAATGTATTTTCATATAAACTTTGTGTTTATACAACACTTTTTGCATCTTGTAATAAAATACAAATGCTGAATTTTTGCGGAAAATTAATGAAATGGTCACTTTTAGCGCTTTTCGGACAGTTTTTAGTGCTACCGGACATTGGTAAAATATTAACCAACTCTTGTATTCCCGTATAGGGTTTAATATATAATTGATGTTGGACTATCGTCCGAGTCCTAAAGACGTAATTTAGATGATTTATGCGGATCCTGAGTTTTCGTCAGCACTCTAGTTCACTAGGCACTACTCTAGTTGTTTCGGTGAATTGTTTGCACTATTTCAAATGTACCCAATAAAATGAATCATGTGCATCATAATTGAATATTCCATAAGTATTCTAAGATGTATATTATGTAGTACGCAGTTCGAGTGTTCGAAATGCATAAAAATGTAGCTAAAATGAGTACTTTAAGTGTAAGAAAGTTACCGAAAAGTGGCAGTTGTCACAGCGTCGGTGGGGCTCGCTACACCCAAATAGATCTATCACTCATGTCCCTCGGTCCTACAATGAGGATTAATGGTCTTAAGCGTCATACCCACCACTCACATGATCTAGCAGTACCCTTCCTTAGCTAACCATACAAAATAATAACGTTTGTAAACAGTTTGAAACATGTACTTCACCCCCGAAGTTATAAAACCGAAAACAGTTAAAAGAAAAGGGGGAACATGAACTCACAATTTTGCGTTCTTCGTATCCAATGTAACTCAAAGCTTCCTCTAGAACGCACAACTACCTACATGCGTACTACGGTTCATTAGACGGGTAGGTCGTGCCTTGACCTTGGTCTTAATTAGTGTCTTGAGTTACGTTAGTTTGCGTCGTCAATGTTATTCAAAGTATATAATTATTTTTTAAAATAATAAATATTTTAACTTGAATTAGATTTATTAAATTTTGTAGTATTAGTTTAAATAGTATATTTTAACTTGACACATATGTGACACCCGGCTTTTCAGGCCGTACCGTACAATTGTAACACATGTTGTGAATATGTAACAAGGCTGTAATTGACTGGTTATGATGTTTATATGTGAAATTTAATGAGTTGGTAAAATTAAACTTTGATAAAAATTATGTTGGCAACGATAAATATATATATATATATATATATATAT
>JARYGA010026245.1:0-49163 GCA_030545235.1 Helianthus tuberosus
TTAAGTCAGTAATGGGTTCAAAAGAATAAACAATATCAAAACACATTAAAAGAGATAGAATCCATACCATCCTGAGTTAGAATTTAAATTCCAAACTCACTTGAAATAGAGCTTTAGATGTATAGCATTCCAGGATCTTGGTAGTGTATCCCCTCCATATTCTTGAGTCGGTATGCTCCTTTTCCGGATTCTGATTCAATCTCATAGGGTCCTTCCCATTTCGGAGCCAACTTTCCATCAGCAGGATTAGTAGTATTCTGAAAAGCCTTTCTCAATACCCAATCTCCAACCTGGAATCTTCTAGTCCTTATATTCTTGTTATATGCTTTAGATATCCTCTGTTGATATGCTGCCATCCTTAGCCTTGCTGCGTTTCTTGTCTCATCAACCGTATCCAATTCCTGGCAAAGGACTTCAGGATTCCGCTCAGGATCCCGGAGGTTGGATCTTGCTGTTGGTATCACCATTTCCGTTGGGATTACCGCTTCTGCTCCAAATACTAAGGAAAATGGGGTTTGACCAGTTGCACTTTTCACCGTTGTCCTATCAGCCCATAAAACAAAGGGTAGTTCTTCTGCCCATCTTCCTTTTTTAGCTCCTAGTCTCTTTTTCAGGTTGTTGACAATTATCTTGTTTGAGGATTCTGCTTGTCCATTTGCTTGAGGATGTACCGCTGTGGATGTGATCATTTTGATTCCCCAACTCTTGCAAAAGTCAGTAGTCCTCTTACTTATAAACTGAGATCCATTGTCATAAATTATCTCAGTTGGTACTCCAAACCTAGTCAGGATATTCCTTTTTATGAAGGATACCACTTCTTGATCTCTAACTTGAACAAATGCTTCAGCTTCGACCCACTTAGAGAAATAATCAGTCATTGCCAACATGAAGACCTTTCCTCCTGGAGCCTTTGGCAATTTTCCTACTATATCCATTCCCCACTTCATGAATGGCCAAGGGGAAGCTATTGGATAAAGTGGCTCAGCTGGCTGATGTAATATATTACTGTGTCTTTGGCATGCATCACATCTTCGAGCGCATTCTGCAGCATCTTTTGTCATTGTCGGCCAATAATATCCTGTTCTTAGTACCTTTGAGAATAACGACCTGCCCCCAGTATGGTTACCACAATCCCCTTCGTGTATATCCTGAAGCACTTCTTTGGTTTCGGGATCCTCCAAGCACCTTAGATATGGTCCTGCAAGATATTTCTTATACAAAACATTATTTATAATAGTGAATCGTGATACCTTCATTCTAAAGGCCTTAGGATTCTCATCCTTTGGGATGTGTCCTTCCTTGAGATATCTCATGATTGGAGCCGTCCAGGACTTAGGATCCTCATCAGGATACTCATCATCAGGATCCTGAACACTTACTATTTCCTTATCCTGAGGATCCGTCGCAGGATACAGGATATGTAATATTGGTATTCGGGTCCCTTCCGGTATCCTGACTGATGATCCCAGATTTTCCAAGGCATCAGCTTCAGCATTATCCTCTCTTGGTACCTGTTCAAGTGTAAAAATATCAAAATATCCTGCTAATTTTTTGAGAATCTCGAGATACTCGATTAACTTCTCACCTTTAACTGTATAGGATCCATTAAAATGATTAGTAATTAACAAAGAATCAACATATACTTGCAAACTCTTGATATTCATACTTTTAGCCAATTCTAATCCTGCAATTAATGCTTTATATTCTGCTTCATTATTAGTGGCAGGAAACTCACATCTAATAGCCTGGGGTAATATGTCCCCCAGTGGCGATTTTAGTAGTATACCCAAACCTACACCTCTCACATTAGATGCACCATCAGTATACAATGTTCAAGATTCTGAGGTTTCTCCTAATTGTTGGACTTCTAGGTCTACTTCATTTTGAATATCACTACTGAAATCAGCCACAAAGTCAGCTAAAGCCTGAGACTTTATGGCATTTCTAGGCTCATATACCAGATCAAAGGAACTTAATTTCACTGACCACTTAGCCATCCTACCTGACATCTCGGGTTTCCTAAGCACATTTTTAACAGGATAGTTAGTTTTAACGTGAATCCTATGTGTTTCAAAATAATGTCTAAGTTTTGTTGATGCCATAACTAGGGCTAATATCAATTTCTCTAAGTGTGTGTATCTAGTTTCGGCATCTAATAAACTTTTGCTAACATAATAGACAGGATATTGCTGACATTCATGATCCTTTACAAGGACAGCACTTATAGCATTTCCCGATACTGCGAGGTATAGGGATAATGGTTCACCATTTTCAGGCTTCATCAATAGGGGTGCAGTTGAAAGATACTGGTTCAAGTCCTGCAAGGCTGCTTCATGTTTGATTCCCCATTCGAACTTCTTGTTCTTCTTCAGGATATCATAAAATTCCTTGCATTTTTCCGAGGATCTTGAAATAAATCTGTTTAATGCTGCTACTCGCCCTGTTAACCGTTGAACATCTTTCATATTAGAAGGTGATTTGATATCCAAGATGGCTTTGATCTGTTTTGGGCTTGCTTCTATCCCTCTTTTCGTCACCATGTATCCTAGAAACTTTCCTGCCCCCACTCCAAAATGGCATTTAGCAGGATTCAACTTCATGTTGTACTGGTCCAGGATATCAAATGCTCCTTTAATATCCTGGAGGTGATCCTCAGCCTTTTTAGATTTTACTACCATGTCGTCGATGTACACCTCCATAGTGTCCCCCAACTTGTCTTTGAACATCATGTTCACCAATCTTTGATACGTTGCACCTGCATTTTTCAAACCAAAGGGCATAGCAGTGTAACAATAAATACCTGTTGGTGTCATGAAGGCAGTATCCTCCTGGTCTGAAGGTTCCATTTGGATCTGCTGGAATCCTGAGGATGCATCCATGAAGGTTAATATCTCATGGCCGGCAGTGGCATCCACCATTGAGTGAATATGAGGGAGAGGAAATGGATCTTTTGGACAAGCTTTGTTCAAGTCTGTGTAATCTACACAAACTCCATTTCCCATTTTTCTTCTGCACCACCACTGTGTTTGCTAGCCATCTTGGAAACTTGACTTCTCTGATCATTTTGGATTTCAGTAACCTCTCTACTTCTTCTTGAATAATCATATTTCGCTCCGGGGCAAATTTCCTTCTCTTTTGTTAGACAGGCTTGAACGACCTATCAATGCCAAGCTTATATGTTATTATATCCTTGGATATTCCCGACATATCCTCGTCTTTCCACGCGAATGTTGACAACCTGCATTTCAAAAAGTTAGTCAATTGATCTTCAATATCCATAGGGATATTGGTTCCTACGAGCACCGAGATATCTGGATTATCTTGATCCATGATAATTTTCTTCACATCCTGTTCCGAAGCTTCCATGATATCCTGGCCTCGCATCTTTAATTGCTATGCTGCACTAGGTTTTGTTGATGATTTCATTGAAGAAGAATAACACTCCTTTGCTTCCTATTGATCACTTTCCACCTTGACAACTCCCCAAGGAGTAGGGATCTTGATGCATTGATGGTAGGTTGACGGGACAGTTTTCATATCATGGATCCAAGGCCTACCTAATATGATATTATAGCAGGATAGAGAGTCCATGACACAAAAGCGCTGCATTGAGTTGACCCCTTGAATATACACGGATAACTTTATCTCTCCTACGATATTCCTAGCTTCTCCACTGAAACCGATGAGCATAGTGGACTTCGAAGTAATATCCATCGGGGATACATTCATCCTCTTCAGCGTTTCCAGCTGAATTATGTTGACTGATCTGCCATTATCCACTAATATCATGCGTACAAAATGGTTAGCAACATATAACGTTATTACTAAAGCATCATGGTGGGGATCCTGGACAGTATCCCTGTCATCATTATCGAACATGATGACTTTGTCAGTCATGAGGGTTGACATCCTTGTTGGCTTATCTCCCCTCTCTGGTTTGGCTTCCTTCGGGTGTCTTTTTGCCGTAGAATATGATGTGCCGCAGATGTCGGATCCTCCATAAATAAAGTTAATTATTTTTGCATCCGCAGGAGGTGATGCTGCCCGCTCAAGATCCTTCTCAGGATCTTGACCCTTATTCTTCTTTCTTCCCAAGAGGTCCTTCAGATATCCCTTGCTCAAGATATAGCTTATTTCTTTTCTTAAAGCGATGCAATCCTCAGTAACATGTCCGAAATCCTCATGGAAAGCACACCATTTGGACTTGTCCTTCCAATCAGCCTTTTGTTGATTCTTTCGGGGCCATCTTGCTTTGTTTCCTAAACCCTGCATAGCATACATCAGTTCAGGTATGTTAACAGAAAAACAATATTCAGACAATTCAGGATACTCCTCATGATCCTCGTCTTCAACAGCATTCACTTTTTTGCCATCATTTCTGCCATACGGTTTAGAGCGATATGGTTTATACGAGGATTCTGATTTCCTGTTGGTTGACTCATAGGTTGTGGACGAATTCATCCTCTCTTGCATCTTTTTGTCGTCCTCCAGACTGTTAGGGGATGATTTCTTAATGACCTGTGATCCTCAAGTGTTATCATGTTTGGTGATCCTTACTTCTGTGACAATTAGTGATCCTCGGAAGTACTTCAGGATCAGGATCGTGGATCATCCTAAGGATCCTTATACTAATGATTGTTCACTTTGAATTCGGTATTGTTTTGCAGGAGTACCGGATTGGACTTGGTCATGGCGATATTCCTGGAGCATATTCCCTTCAATTCTGCACGTACTTGACCATTGTGAACGTTATGGAGAATGTGGGGAGAAGGCACGAAATGCGGACAGTTAGTTAGGCTAGATATTTTCTAATTTTAAGGGGGTAGCGAGCTATCTTTTAGAACACTTGGCTATTTTTGGCTACACACACTCGTACAACTGCACTCACCAGCTCTCGGCAAAACACTTAGCATTTTTCATACATTTCTACACGATACACTATAGTGATCCTTGTACTTAGCTCGCTATCATCCGAAGTTGTAAAACGATTATTGTTTAATTTGAGTTGGTGATCGGTAGTTTCCATCACCCGAGGTTTTTTATGCTGGAGATCATTCATTGATCAAGGGCTTTTTCCTCGTATAAATCTTTGTGTCTCCTGTGCAATTCATTTCTGAGTGATCCTCATTGTTGTTTACCAATTCAAGCATCATACCCCGTAACAGAGAGTTTGGTTGCATCATCCTGGTCTGATTTTTTACCAAAACAGTTTGGCGCCCACCGTGGGGCAATTGGTGCTTCATTCCTAAGAAATTCTCATTTTTGTGATCATTTCGGTTCGTTACATCCAAGCAGATGGCTTCATCATCAAAGAACACCTCCAGTGCGATGTCTGCAGTCAATTCATCCCAGGGCATTCCACCTTTGCCTCCACCACATTCTAGACCTCAGAAAAATGCCGAGAAGAAACCAACTCCCATTTTCTCAAAACCTCCAACTTCTTCTGCTTCTTATACTCCCACTACTAGTGACTTGTTTACTCTGATTTTGCAGATGAAGGAGCATATACAGGAGAAGGATAAGACCAATGAAAGGATTCTTAGATAAATTGGAGACATCAAGAAACAGAAGAGATCGGCAGAGGATCATTCCCCACTGATGCCCAGATCTTTGAATTTCGATACTCCGGTTATAACTTCTCAGCCTTCAGTGGTTCCAGACGTTCAATATGTGGGAGGACCAAAAGGAGTGCATTACGGATCATCAGCAATGACTCAGGCTTCAGGGTCATACTTCCAACCAGCAGGATCCCATCCTCAGCATATAGGATCCTTCGTAAGCTCAGAAGGATGCTCAGGAGCGCAGCAGATTCAAGGGTTCTGGTCGTTTCAAGGATCCTCCCAGGTTCAAGGATCCTCATATGTTCCAGGATCCTCCCAGGTTCAAGGATCCTCTCAGTTTCAAGGATCCTCCCAGGTTCAAGGATCCTCATATATCCCAGGATCCTCCCAGGTTCAAGGATCCTCTCAGTTTCATGGATCCTTCCAGTTTCCGGGATCCTTAAGGAGTTTGCAATCAGGGAGTCCCGATATCCATCAGGGAGATTTTATTCCAATGCAGACCATTGCTTCTATTGGTCCATCGGTCATTCCAGAGCCCCAACAATATGGATTCACATCCGCTATTCCTAATTTGAACCCAATGGGAGGTAACACTTTCAATAATTCTTATACCACTAACCATGGCCTTATGCAGGATACAGGTATCAATCATGCCATGGCCAGAGAATTGCAAAAGTTAAAGGATATGATATCAAGTGTCCCATGAGTGGTCAAGCCTATCCCGGAGATTGCAGATGGGAGCCACAAGATATCTCGTTTTGCACCACCAATCTGTGATGCTGAGATACCCAAGAGGTTCCACGTGCCTACCATGAAGTTGTATGACGGTTCAACAGATCCTGAAGAACACATAGCATAGTACAGGGAAAGGATGGAGATCAATCCCATCCCAGAAAGGTTAAAGGAAGCATGTCTGTGCAAGGGATTTGGATCCACTCTTACTGGATCGGCTCTTAAATGGCTGCTAAGTCTTCCCCCTTACTCTATTACCTCGTTTGCTAATCTAGTTAACCTATTTAATAACCAGTTTTCTTGTAGTAGAAAATTTGAGCGTTTAACTAGTGATCTGTATAGGATAACCCAAGGTCATAATGAATCATTAAGGGATTATGTCACTAAATTTAGTAAAGAATCCTTAGATATTCCTAACCTGGATATAGCTACGGCTGTTGAAGCTTTTAAAATGGGATTGCTTAGGGATTCATTATTCTATGATGATCTTGTTATGACACCATGCAGGAATCTAGATGAGGTAAGAACCCGGGCCCTTAGGTTCATCCGGCTAGAGGATGACAAAAGGATCCAGGAGAGGTTAGCAGGATCCTCAAAGCAAGAGAAGCAAGGATCCTCATTCAAGAACAACAAGTTCAGATCCTATAACAAATCTGATAACCAGAATGTGCATGCTGTTGAACAAGAAGAGGATGATGAGGATTATCCTCCAATTTCTGAATATTGGTTTTCTGTTGATAACAATGAACTAATCCTTGCGATGCAGAATTTAGGTGATAAAGCTAGATGGCCCAGGAAAAATAACAGACCAGCTGCAACTAAAGATAAGTCAAAGTGGTGTGCATATCATGAAGATTTTGGGCATCTCACAGAAGAATGCATCGCACTGAGAAAAGAAATTGGATACTTGTTGAGCAAGGGGCACTTGAAAGAATTATTGGGGAGAAAGAAGTCAAGGACTCAGGATCCTGAAAGGATCCGAGAGAAAGCTCCAGCCCCTCCAGCAGACGCACAAGTTATAAACTTTATTTCTGGAGGATCAGACATTTGTGGAACATCCTTCTCTGCAGCTAAAAGACATGCAAAGGAAACCAAGATGGATAATGGAGATAGACCCATTCGAACATCCAGTGTCTCCGAAGGAAAAGTCATAACTTTTGATGAGGATGTTCGTGTTGACATTCAGGATCCTCATCACGATGGTTTGGTTATCACTCTTTTTATTTCTAACCATTTTTTTCGCAGGATCCTTATAGATGGAGGAAGCTCTGTGAACATTATCCAGCTTGATGTCCTCAAGAAGATGAATATTCCTGAATCCGATATCATACCAAGATCCTCTGTGCTCGTGGGATTCAGTGGCGAGACTAACAATACTCTAGGGGACATTAAACTCCCAATCTATATCGAAGGCCTACATTCTTACCAAAAATTTTGTGTTATTGATTGTTTATCTTGTTGTAATGTTATCCTTGGCAGGCCTTGGATACATGACATGAAGTCAGTCCCATCCACTTATCATCAATGTGTGAAGCTTCCTAGTCCTTGGGGAATAGTGAAGATTGATAGTGATCAGCAAGAAGCTAAGAACTACTACACCTCATCAATGAAACCAGCCTCAAAGTCAAGGGAGCAATAGCAATTAAAGCATCCTCCAAGGGATGTCTTGGAGGCAAGAGAGCAGGATGTAGTAGAAATCCTTATGGATCCTGATGATCCTGAATCTAAAGTTTATATAGGATCAGGGATCCTTGGCGAAATGAAGGAAGACCTCATATCCTTCCTCAAAAGGATAAAGACTACCTTTGCATGGAAACACGAAGACATGACAGGTATATCTAAAGATATAATCACTCACAAACTTGGCATTGATAGGTCCTTCAAACCAATCCATCAAAAGAGGAGGAAATTTGCACCAGAAAGAAATGGCATTATCCAGGAGGAGGTAGAGAAATTACCCCGAGCAGGTATGATTAGAGAGGTCAAGTATCCAAGATGGTTGGCCAATGTGGTTGTTGTTCAAAAGAAAATCGGAAGGTGGAGGGTATGTGTCGATTTCACTGATTTAAATAAGGCATGTCCCAAGGATCCTTTCCCATTACCCCACATTGACTCCATGGTGGATGCAACTGCGGGTCATGAACTGTTAACTTTTATGGATGCTTCATCTGGATTTCAACAAATTCAGACGGAACCATCCGATCAAGAGGATACAGCCTTTATGACTCCAACTGGTATATACTGTTATATTGCTATGCCATTTGGACTAAGAAATGCAGGTGCAACTTATCAAAGGCTAGTGAATATGATGTTCAAGGATCATATTGGACAAACTATGGAGGTTTACATAGACGATATGGTGGTAAAATCTAAAAAGGCTGAGGATCACCTAAGGGACTTGGAGGAAGCATTCAATATCCTTGACAAATATAACATGAAACTTAATCCTTCAAAATGTCACTTTGGTGTTAAAGCAGGTAAATTCTTAGGATATATGGTGACAAAGAGAGGAATTGAAGCCAGTCCAGAACAAATCAAAGCTATAGTGAACATCAGGTCCCCTGCCAATGCTAAGGATGTTCAGAGGTTAACAGGCAGGATTGCAGCTTTAAACAGATTCATATCCAAATCCTCAAAAAAGTGCAAGCAATTCTATGATATCCTAAGGAAGAACAAGAAATTCGAGTGGACTGAGAAGCATGAAAGTGCCCTAGGAGCTCTTAAGGATTACCTATCCTCGGCCCCGGCCTTGATGAAACCAGAAAAAGGAGATGTGTTATCCTTATATCTTGCGGTATCCTCAAAAGTAGTAAGTGCCGTCCTTGTTAAGGATCACGAAGTAGTGATTTGCAAAAGGAAGCTGAATTAGAAGTCCAGCAGCTAGAGGAGACCAAGGATCCTTGGATACTCTACACTGATGGATCCTCAAATGTCAAAGGAACAGGGCTTGGAATACTACTAAAATCGCCACAGGGGGACATAATACCCCACTCTATAGCTTGTGAGTTCCAAACTACTAACAATGAGGCTGAATATGAAGCCTTGATAGCTGGTTTGCAAATTGCTAAGCATATGAGGATCAGGTATCTTGAGGTACATGTAGATTCTTTGTTAATCACTAATCACTTTAATGGATCCTATGATGTTAAAGGTGAAAAGCTAACCAAATATTTGGAGATAGTCAAAGAATTGGCACTCTCTTTTGTTTCCTTTAGTTTGACACAGGTACCAAGGGAAGAAAATGCAGAAGCTGATGCATTGGCTAATCTAGGATCATCTTTGAAGATCCCGGAGGATATAAGTATCCCCATTATCCATATCCTGGCTCCTGCCATCGAGGATCATGTGGCTATGGAAATAGGAGAGGATTCTACAAGTATCCCTAGTGAGGATACTCAATCTCATTCAGGATCATGGATCCTCCCAATCATGAGATACTTACAACATGGAGAGATTCCTACAGGAGAAAACCCTAGGGCTTTCAAAATTAAGGTATCTCAATTCACAATTTTAAATAATATGTTGTATAAACGATCTCTTGCAGGACCATATTTAAGATGCTTTGAGGATCCTGAAATCCAAGAAGTTTTAAAACACTTCCATGAAGGAGATTGTGGAAACCACACTGGGGGCAGGGCATTATTCTCAAGGATCCTGAGGACAGGATACTATTGGCCAACTATGAAGAGAGATGCTGTGGAGTATGCTAAGAAATGTGATCCTTGTCAGAGACACAGCAATATCCTTCATCAACCATCTGAATTTTTGCATCCTATATCCTCCTCTTGGCCATTTATGAGATGGGGTATGGATATAGTTGGTAAGCTCCCTAAGGCACCTGGTAGAAAAGTGTTCATGCTTGCTATGACTGATTACTTCTCCAAGTGGATAGAGGCTAAAGCTTTTGCCCAAGTCAGAGAAAAGGAAGTTATATCCTTCATTAAAAGAAATATTATAACTAGATTTGGTATTCCTTCTGAAATTATATGTGATAGTGGTTCCCAATTCATTGGGGGCAGAACTACTAACTTTTGTGACAGCTGGGGGATTAAGATGATAACGTCAACACCAGTCCACCCACAAGCTAATGGTCAGGCAGAATCATCCAATAAGATCATCATCAACAATTTGAAGAAGAAGCTTGGATCCAAGAAAGGGAAATGGGCAGAAGAACTACCTTATGTGCGTTGGGCTGATAGGACAACTCCTGAGAATGCTACAGGCCAAACTCCATTCTCCTTGGTATTTGGGGCAGAATCAGTGATCCCTACAGAAATGGTGGTTCCAACTGCTAGAATAAGTATTCGTGATCCTGAGGAAAATGATGAGAACTTGGTTCAAGACCTGGATACTATAGAAGAAATCAGGGATTTGGCAAGGATAAGGATGGCCAGTTATCAGCAAAGGATGGCTGGTGCTTACAACAAAAATGTCAGGATCAGGAAGTTCCAAATTGGTGATATGGTGTTGAGGAAAGCATTTCAAAATACCACCAATCCTGCTGATGGAAAGTTGGCACCAAAATGGGAAGGCCCTTACTTGATTGAAGCTGAGGCAGGAAAGGGGGCATATCGATTGCTAACAATGGAAGGTGATTTGATACCCAGGGCCTGGAATGCTGTCCATTTGAAGAAATACTTCATATGATAAGGACCTATGATCCTCACATGATAAGTATCCTTGAAGGATCCTTAGAGCACAAATGATCCTCATTTTGGTAACATTCTAATCTCAAACTATTTCATTTCCTTACTTTCTCACATAAGGATAAGGATCCTGCATCCTTTATCCCCCTTTCACATGATTCTGAGTTTTGAAGGTTCAGGTACTCTTAGCAAAAGGATGGTTATCCACAAAAGCAACCAGTTACTTGGGTTTGACCCCAGTTATTTGGGCTTGACCCTAGTTCCGCCAGTAGCGCACGATGATCCTGGTATAGTTCATGGCAGTGGGACCAGTACTCGTTTTAGGAGCTGATAATTCCATTGTACTGGCTATACCTAGGATCCTACGTATAATGGTAGACGTACCATACATCCGTTCTTAAGGTTTCTAATGTTTTCACGTTAGCTAAGGTTTTGGCATTTTCATGCCACTAAGTTTGGATAGTCGCCAGTTAGGGCCATACTCCAGTTCACACACGATCCTTGGGCTTATCCCCAGTTATCCTTGGGCTTGTCCCCAGTCATCCATGGGCTTGTCCCCAGTTGTCCTTTGGGCTTGTCCCCAGTTGCTAACTTTTATCTTATATTGGCTTAGTCCCAAGTTATGTTCTATTTCAGGTCTTCGAAGTTAAACAACCAAGGATCCTTGATCCTTACTTCTTACTAAGGTTTGTCTTATGGTTATCCTGGTTATAGTATTAAGGGTTAGGATCCTAACTTGGATCCCCAGGTATGATCCTTAACTATTTTGATTTTATTCATTGTTTATTTGAATAACCCTTGTACTTTGACAACTGAATTCATGATCCTTAAAATATACCACTTTTTGGAATTTTTCAACTATAGGATATTTGATCCTGGATCATATCCTAAATATTCTTTATCTAATTTGTTCAACTTTTCTTATTCAGACAAGTGTATATCAAAACAATTGAAAATTAAAAGGACAAACAAGGATAACAGCACAAGATAAGCCAAAAAAGATTAAAGTTATTTTATTAACAAAAGTTTAACCGTCGAAGGTTGTCAAAATTGCCAACCCACGTTTCTACCAGCAAAACGTGGCCCGTCCACATGGGTTGGCAACGGGTGTCCATTGTTTATGCGGTTATAGCAAGTGCAGGAAATCAAAGGCGACAGGATCACAATGGCTTCATCCCCCAAACAGAGGATCCCTCCACCATTTGTAATCCTACCTATTATCCAAAGGATCCTAGATCCTTAATCCTAAAACTATTGTTCAAATACAAACCAACCATTGTTTAACAAAAACTACCACCAAACCTAAAAAAAATGGGCTCCGGCTATGTCTAGAAGTGTCCATCATTGCCCATTGCTGCAGCCTACACCTTCGCTGCATCACCATCTCCAGCTCCACTAGCTTCACCACCATGATCCTTGCCACTACCTCCAGCCTCGATCGTCAGGATCTCCTCAGCCTCCTCCTCGTCATCCAGCTCAGCCAGCATTGCCTTCCAGCCTTCCACATCCCAGTTGCTCCTGTCGAAGTCAGGATCCTGAGCTTCCAAGGCCATCTGCAATTTGGTCTTGTACATCGCTACGGAACCTTGGCCGTTTCAGCTTTGGCATTTTGGAGGTCCTTTTGGAGGTCAGCAATCTTAAGATCCTTGAGCAATGCGACTTGTTGGAGGTCAGCAATCTTCTTGTCCTGCTCCTCGACATGCCCAACGTAGTCTTCAATCTCAGCAAATTTCTGTAAAGAAGATAAAGAACAGTTCAAGAACAGGTGATCCTCAAATAAGCTAGATACCTAAAGCAGGGACAAGGATCCTTACATCGTTGAAGTATTCAAGGAACTGGTGGCGGATCAGGGACAGACCTTGCAGATCCTCAGCTTCGGAGGCTTTTCTTTTCTTGCCACCCCTTCCTTTAACGGGTGCCTTGGGGATCGAAGCAGTTGGGCTGGCAGGAAGCTTCTTCTTGGAGGATCGTACGTTGTCCAGATCGGTCACGCTGAACTTGGAGGCGGATTTTGAAGCTTTTCCAGCACCTGCACATTCAAAGCAAGATAAGTATCCTTATCCTATTTCTATTTAACTATTTATTTAAATCTTTAACAATACAAAAAACAGGATACTTACTTGACATGGTGACTGAGCCTGAGGATACCTCTTGAGAATCCTGGGTGATTGTCTTGAATGATCTTGTTTCAGGACCGAGTCTTCTAAAAGTAGCAAGCCTTTCCTTGGTAGCAGGAGACGGTATGAGATGAGAAACAGTGACAGCTGCATAACATAAAACAAGAGGGGGTTAGTGATCCTATCACAAGAGCAAGATTATCTGGTGATCCTACTCAGGATCCTCTGTCCTACCATGGGTGGACCACTCCCTGGGTAGATCCTTTCCATTTGGGATAGAGTCTCTTCTGACAAAGAAAAAGCGTCGTTTCCAGTTTGTATCGTTCTTGGTGGCTTTAAAAATGGGGTGTTCTTCACCAGGTTTTCATTTAAACAAATATCGATGGGATCCAAACGTTGTGAGATCATACATCTCAGCCAACTCCGACATTCCTAGATCAATCCTTTCCTGCTCGATGATCCTTTCAAGGGTATATAAGACCCTCCAGATCATCGGCATAGCTTGGATGTAGGAGATGCCGGTAAGGGAGAAAAAGGATTGGGTAAAAGCTGGAAAAGGATAGGTGTATCCTATGGTGAATGGGGTAGCAGGAAAGGCAATCCAAGTTTCAGAGATATAGTCACCCAAAGCAGTGGGATCAAATGATTTGAAAA
Source organism: Helianthus tuberosus (assembly GCA_030545235.1). Classification (NCBI taxonomy): domain Eukaryota; kingdom Viridiplantae; phylum Streptophyta; class Magnoliopsida; order Asterales; family Asteraceae; genus Helianthus; species Helianthus tuberosus. Next base: position 13,711 of record JARYGA010026245.1, read on the forward strand.
CGGTGTTCGCCGGGAAACAATAGCGAATTTTATCAATTTGTGGATCGGTGAAACAACAGCGTTCTTTTGCGGAATCTTTGATGATCCCTTGGCTCTTTAAGGGGTTGTTCTTCTTGTGATCCTTGCCCGGTGAGTTTCGGAGCATCATTTTTGACGAGATGATGGTAAAGAAAGAAAAGCAGAGTAAGAGAAGGAAGAAGAGGAAAAGAGAATACCTGAATAAGTCTTCTGATGAGGATTTAAAAAGGAAACGCTCGGATTTAAATGCCCTTTCGCTCTTATCTCTAACTGCCATTTATAATGATGATTTTGCAGGATAAGTCACCTCAGTGACGTCAGGATTCCAACGGCTAGTTCGATCTTAACGGCTATATATCCGTTAGTTTGTTGCGGATAAGATCGACAAAATACAACTCGTTTATTTACAATATTACTCCTTATATTTTGGGGGCAATTGTTAGGGGAGGATTTCTTAATGACCTGTGATCCTCAAGTGTTATCTTGTTTGGTGATCCTTACTTCTGTGACCATTAGTGATCCTCAAAAGTACTTCAGGATCAGGATCATGGATCATCCTAAGGATCCTTATACTAATGATTGTTCACTTTGAATTCTGTATTGTTTTGCAGGAGTACCGGATTGGACTTGGTCATAGCGATATTCCTGGAGCATATTCCCTTCAATTCTGCACGTGCTTGACCATTGTGAACGTTATGGAGAACGTGGGGAGAAGGCACGAAATGCGGACAGTTAGTTAGGCTAGATATTTTCTAATTTTAAGGGGGTAGCGAGCTATCTTTTAGAACACTTGGCTATTTTTGGCTACACACACTCGTACAACTGCACTCACCAGCTCTCGGCAAAACACTTAGCATTTTTCATACATTTCTACACGATACACTATAGTGATCCTTGTACTTAGCTCGCTATCATCCGAAGTTGTAAAAGGATTATTGTTTAATTTGAGTTGGTGATCGGTAGTTTCCATCACCCGAGGTTTTTATGCCGGAGATCATTCATTGATCAAGGGCTTTTTCCTCGTATAAATCTTTGTGTCTCCTGTGCAATTCATTTCTGAGTGATCCTCATTGTTGTTTACCAATTCAAGCATCATACCCCATAACAGAGAGTTTGGTTACATCATCCTCGTCTGATTTTTGACCAAAACACAGACGAATGTATCTCAAAGCCCTGTTACGAGCTTCGTCCAGATTTCTGCAGGGATTCATTACAATATCCTGATAAAACTGAGAATCTTTTTGTAATCCCATCTTAAAAGCCTGCACAGCTGTTGCAACATCAAGATGCGGGATATCCAAGGATTCCCGACTAAACTTGTTCACATAATCACTCAAGGATTCCTGAGCTCCTTGAGTTATCCTATAAAGATCGCTGGTTAGTTTCTCAAAACTTCGGCTGCAAGAAAATTGACTATTAAATAAATTAACTAAATGAGAAAATGAAGTAATTGAGTGAGGTGGAATGTTCAAGAACCATTTTAAGGCTGATCCTGTTAAGGTAGAACTAAAACCCTTGCACAGGCATGCTTCTTTGAGATCTGGAGGGATAGGGTTGGTTTCCATCCTTTCCCTATACTGGGCAATATGCTCCTCGGGATCTGTAGTTCCGTCATAGAGTTTCATGTTGGGGGGTTTGAAATCTTTTTGAGATTTCAGCATCACAAATAGGATATGCAAACCGTGATATCCTGTGGCTATCCTGGGACACTTCTGGAATTGGCTGGACCACCCCAGGCACACTGGATATCATGTCTTTCAGTTTTTGAAACTCCCTGGAAAATGTCGATGTCATACCTGCATCCTGCAAAGATCCAACACCATTAGTAGCAAAAGTATTATTATTATTAGATACATTACCAGTTTGGGGATTCTGGCCATATCCTGAAGCATATCCTGAGCTTCTCACAGCTGATACTCTTACTGAAGAGGGTATCTCAGGAGTATGATTCTGGGAATGGCTAGGCACAATATTCCCTCGGTTATCCTCATTATAAACTGCCGAACTGAAGTTCAAAGCCCTGGATTGCAAGGGAGTGATAGTATCTTCAGCAGGCCTACTTGGGCCAGATTTCAAGAGTTGTATTTCTCTCATCAGCATCTGATTAGTTTCCTGCTGCTGCCTCATTTGTTCCTGTACACTACCAAACAAATTTAAAATCTCTTCGTTAGAAGCCAAAACAGGAGCAGATCCCTGGATATTGCGAGCGGGGATAACATCCCGAGCCACATGAATTTCAGTTCCCTGTGAAGAGGCTTGCATTCTCGAAGGAGGTGGTGGAAGCACCGAACCAATTGTTGCGGAGGTTGTAGCAGACACGGTGGAAGAGCTCATGTTTGATCTCGAGGCCATTTAAAATAATGAAGCAAAAAGTTTTGAAAATAGAAAACCAAGTAACGATTTTGTAAAAACTTTTAGTAGAAGTAGCCCCACTTGCCCCACGGTGGGCACCAAATTGTTTTGGTCAAAAATTACCGAAGCAATTAAGTGATCAAATTAGTTAAGTGAGGTAGTGTGCTAGAAATGTGTGTTGAAAATATGCTAGTTATGTTATTTGCAAAAACAGTTTTAGGATACGGCTCAGGATATAGAGCTGTATCTTTGATCAAACAATGAGCGAAAATGTAAAGGGTGACACAGGATGTACGAGGAAAGCCCTTGATCAATCTAGATCGCCAGCACAAAACCTCGGGAGCTGACAATCGCAGTTGCCTTGTTCTTCTATTACTTCAAATATCAGGATACAGTGCAGGATATCATGCGGATCAACTAGGTGTTACTATGTAATTCGAGTACAAGTGTTTGTGTGTAGTGATTGTTTGCAATAGGAGAGAAAAAGTGTGCGAGAGAGTGTGTGCCTTAATCTGATCCGATCAATCTATTTATAGTAAAAGGAAACTAACTAAATATCCTATTATTCTGGGATTCAGCGGATATTCCCCATATGAACGTTGTAGTCCTAGTGTTCTGGGTCCAACGTCTATAAGCCAACTGATTTGCCCGAGTCTTGAGGGGAAGAAGTCCACCAGACCATTGGAGACTTGCACCTTCTAATTTGCACGTGATTAAATTAGTCACTATCAGGATATCGTACCAGGATTTTACCAATATCCTGATCCGGTATCCTGATCACAAATAAACAATCAAAGCCAGAATATTAGTCAGGATATATGTTCAGAAAATGACCCATAATAATTATGATAACCAGGATATTGGTTTGACGTATATGTGCAGGATATGGAATAGGAATTTATACCTGGTTGAGAAAGGAAGTCATTAACCCGCTTGCCTCAATAAACCCATGATTCTAATAGGGGAACGTATCAGAGATGGTAGGTGAATCAGTCTCTTTCCTTTTGCGAGAACTTGAACTCCGGGGCTTAGTAGCTGGCGAAGGCTTGGGAAGGATGATGGCTTTGGAGCTGCTGGGCTTGGATGAGGTCGTAGCCTTAGGACTGGGCTCCTTCTTGACCTGGACGTGATCGGAGTAACTGTCCAGATCCTCAAGGTCAAAGACTTCTGGGATTTTTGCTGGTGCTGCATAAAAAGAGAAATCTTAAATCTTTACCGCTATTTTGCTATATTATATTAATTAGTAATTTGCAGGATAACTCTTACCAGACATATCAGATGATGAATATTGACTGGAACTTGGGAGGTGTGTGGAAAAACTCCTGTCACCTTCCGGTAACTGGTAAATTGCTTTGATTCTTTTTTCAGATTCTGCAGTAGGAGGGACTACTTCTTTAAAGTTTACTGCATAAAGGCCAAATAAGAAAATATTAGTACAGTATAAAGGCCTGGAATTATCTGGGGATATTCTTGAAACCCTAAACCCTACCGGTGGTTAACCACTCCACCGGAAGGCTAGCACCCTCATAGATGGAGTCTCGCTTAACGAAGAAGAATTTACGTTGCCATCCATCCTCGTTCTTGGTGGCTTTAAGAATGAGGGGTTTGCTGGAAGTTGAGAAGAGTAAAAACCGACTGGAACCGTGTGATCGGAGGCGGTAAGCAATCGGGATATCCTCGATGCAGAGGTCAGGATAATGAAGATTTTTTATTTGGTTGAGTACGACCAGTACTCTCCAAACCATGGGCATTGTTTGGGAAAAGGAAATACCAGTGGTTCGGAAAAACTGCATCATGAATTCGGGAAATGGATACCGAATACCTAGCGAGAAAGGGTATGTCGGAAAACAGACCCAATCGGTAGAAGAAACATCTGATCGAATTGATTGATCAAATGGCCTAATAATTGTGCCATCGGGGAATGCGCCGGAGGCTCTCAACGCTGCAATGTCTGCGTTATCAAAGGCACAGATCTCCTTCTCGGGATTTTTAAGAAGGTTTTGCTGGACAAAGGTCTCCGACGATTCACCGGTTTGAGAGTAGGTTCTAGTGGCCATTGGAAGTAGAATAAAGAAATTAACAGGAAATGAAGAAGGAATGAATAATTACCTGGAGAATCTGTTGATGATATTCGGTTTTCAAACAAAAAGAGAGAAGATATAGGGGCGTAATAGATATCCATCGAGTGAAAACCGCGTTGGAAGTTACATAGTGCTATCTTGACCGTCGTTTCAATTTAATAATCTCGATTCGAGGGATAAGATTTAAAATATATCCGTTGGAATTGGTATACCAACAGATATATTTTAGGGACAATTGTTATGGGCGATTTTCTGCTCATATATCCTGGCTAATATACTGATTATGTTTCTTTTGTTTGTGGCCAGGATGCTGGATCAGGATATTGGTAACATCCTGATGTGATATCCTGGTAGTAACCAACTAACCCACTTGCAGGTTATTGTAACCAGTCTCCAACGGTCAGGTGGACTTCTTCTCCTCAAGACTCGGGCAAATCAGTTATATTACAAACGTTGAAGCCGGAAGACGTGGACTACAACGTCCACATATGGAATATTTGCCGGATCTCGGAATAGTAGGATAGTTAGTTGCTTTCTTTTTACTATAAAAGGGGATTGATCGGACCAGATTAGGGACACAATTTTTCACACACTCTTTCTCTCTACTTGCAAACACTCACAACGCACTAACACTTGTACTCGAGCTGCATTGTAACACTTAGTTGATCCGCATCATATCCTTCACTGTATCCTAATATTTAAAGCAATAAGAAGAACAAGGCAGCTGAAATTGTCAGCTCCCGAGGTTTTATGCCGGCGATCTAGATTGATCAAGGGCTTTCCTCGTATATCTCGTGTCACCCTTTACATTTTTGCTCATTATTTGATCATAGATATAGCTCAATATCCTGAGCTATATCCTGAACATGTTCTTGTAAACAACTTAACTAGCATATTTTCAACACATTTTTTTAGCACACTACCTCACTTAACTAATTTAATCACTTAATTGCTTCGGTAATTTTTGACCAAAACAGTAGTATTGGTATTTGGGTTCCCTCCGGTATCCAGACAGATGATCCTAGATTTACCAAAGCATCTGCTTCAGCATTATCCTCCCTCGGTACCTGTTCAAGTGTAAAAACATCGAAATATCCTGCTAATTTTTTGTGAATTTCGAGATATTCGATTAACTTCTCACCTTTAACTGCATAGGATCCATTAAAATGGTTAGCAATTAACAAGGAATCAACAAATACTTGTAAACATTTAATATTCATATTCCTGGCCAATTCTAATCCTGCAATCAAAGCTTCATATTCTGCTTCATTATTAGTGGCAGGAAATTCACACCTAATAGCCTGGGGTAATATGTCCCCCCGTGGCGATTTTCGTAGTATACCCAATCCTACACCTCTCACATTAGATGCACCATCAGTATATAATGTCCAGGATTCTAAGTTTTCTCCTAGCTGTTGTACTTCTAGGTCTACTTCATTTTGAATATCACTACTGAAATCAGCCACAAAGTCTGCTAGAGCCTGAGACTTTATAGCATTTCTAGGTTCATATACTAGATCATAGGCACTTAATTTCACTGACCACCTAGCCATCCTACCCGACATCTTAGGTTTCCTAAGAACATTCTTAACAGGATAATTAGTTTTCATATGTATCCTATGTGTCTCAAAATAATGCCTAAGCTTTTTCGATGCCATAACTAGGGCCAATATCAATTTTTCTAAATGAGAATATCTAGTTTCAGCATTTAATAAACTTTTGCTAACATAATAAACAGGATATTGCTGACCTTCGTGATCCTTTACCAAGACAGCACTTACTGCGTTCCCCGATACTTCAAGATATAGGGATAATGGTTCACCATCCTCGGGCTTCATCAATAGTGGTGCAGTTGAAAGATACTGCTTTAATTCCTGCAAGGCTGCTTCATGCTTCTCTCCCCATTCGAATTTCTTATTCTTCTTCAAGATATCGTAGAATTCTTTGCACTTTTCCGAGGATCTCGATATAAACCTGTTTAATGCTGCTACTCGCCCTGTTAGTCTTTGTGCATCTTTCATGTTGGAAGGTGACCTGATATCCAAGATAGCTTTGATATGTTCCGGGCTTGCTTTGATCCCCCTTTTAGTCACCATGTATCCCAAAAACTTTCCTGCAGGATTCAGCTTCATATTATACTGGTCCAGGATATCGAATGCTCCTTCAATATCCCGGATATGATCCTCAGCTTTCTTGGACTTTACCTCCATATCATCAATGTATACCTCCATGGTGTCCCCCAGTTTGTCTTTAAACATCATGTTCACCAATCTATGGTATGTTGCACCTGCATTTTTCAAACCAAAAGGCATAGCAGTATAACAATAAATACCTATTGGTGTCATGAAAGTGGTATCCTCCTGATCCGAAGGTTCCATTTGTATTTGCTGGAATCCTGAGGATGCATCCATGAAGGTTAACATTTCATGACCGACAGTAGCATCCACCATTAAGTCGATATGAGGCAGAGGGAATGGATCTTTAGGACATGCTTTGTTCAAGTCTGTGTAATCTACACAAACTCTCCATTTGCCATTTTTTTTTGAACCACAACTACATTTGCTAGCCATTTGGGAAATTTAACTTTCCTAATCATCTTGCTTTTCAACAATCTTTCAACCTCTTCCTGAATTATTGCATTCCGTTCAGGAGCAAACTTCCTTCGTTTCTATTGGACAGGCTTGAAAGACCAATCAATTCCGAGCTTGTGAGTTATAATATCCTTGGAAATACTTGTCATATCCTCATGCTTCCATGCGAGCGTTGACATCCTGCACTTTAAAAAGTTAGTCAATTGATTTTCAATATCCTGAGGGATATTGGTTCCTACGAGCACCGAGATATCCGGATTATCCTGGTCTAGGACAATTTTCTTAACATCCTGCTCTGAAGCCTCCACGATATCCTGGGCTCGCATCTTTAATTGCTATGCTGCATTGGACTTTGTTAAAGATTTCATCGAAGAAGAATAACACTCCTTCGCTTCTTGTTGATCACTTTCCACTTTGACAGTCCCCCAAGGGGTAGGTATCTTAATGCACTGGTGATAGGTAGATGGCACAACTTTCATATCATGGATCCAAGGCCTACCCAATATAATATTGTAGCAGGATAAGAAGTCCATGACACAGAAGCAGTGCATTAAGTTGACCCCTTCAACATACACAGGCAACTTTATTTCTCCCACGGTATTCCTGGCTTCTCCACTGAATCCAACAAGCACAGTGGATTTCGAGGTAATATACATCGGGGATACATTCATCCTCTTCAGTGTGTCCAGCTGAATTATGTTGACAGAGCTGCCATTATCCACCAGTATCCTGCACACAAAATGATTAGCAACATATAAAGTTATTACTAAAGCATCATGGTGAGGATCCTGGACAGTATCCCAGTCATCACTGTCGAACGTGATCACTTTGTCAGTTGTGAGGGTTGACATCCTGGTTGGCTTATCTCCCCTTTCTGCCTTGGCCTCCTTTGCATGTGTTTTTGCTGCAGAGTAAGAGGTCCCACAGATATCGGATCCTCCTGAAATAAAGTTAATTATCTTGGCATCCGCAGGAGGTGATACTGCTCGTTCAGGATCCTTCTTAGTATCCTGACCCTTATTCTTCTTTCTTCCCAGGAGATCCTTTAGATATCCTTTACTCAGCAGATAGCTTATTTCTTTCCTCAGGGCAATGCAATCTTCTGTAATATGTCCAAAATCCTCATGGAAGGCACACCATTTGGATTTATCCTTCCAATCAGCTTTCTGTTGGTTCTTCCTAGGCCACCTTGCTTTGTCTCCTAAACCCTGCATAGCATACATCAGTTTAGGTATATTAATAGAAAAACAATATTCTGATAACTCAGGATACTCCTCAGGATCTTCGTCTTCAACAGCATTCACTTTCTTGCTGTCATTTCTACCATACGGCTTAGAGCGGTATGGCTTGTACGAGGATTCTGATTTCCTGTTGGTTTACTTGTAGGATGAAGATGAATTCATCCTTTCTTGCATCTTCTTGTCATCTTCCAAACGAATAGATCTTAAAGCCCTGTTCTGAGCCTCATCCAGGTTCCTGCAGGGATTCATTACAAGATCCTGGTAAAATTGGGAATCCTTTTGCAAACCCATTTTGAATGCTTGCACAGCTATTGCAATATCAAGGTGTGGGATGTCCAGAGATTCCCTGCTAAACTTGTTCACATAATCTCTCAAGGATTCCTGAGGTCCTTGAGTTATCCTGTAGAGATCACTGGTTAGTTTTTCAAAACTTCGACTGCAAGAAAATTGACTAAATGAGCAAATGATGTAATTGAATGAGGAGGAACGTTTAAGAGCCATTTAAAGGCTGATCCTATTAAGGTAGAACCAAAACCCTTGCAGAGGCATGCTTCCTTAAGATCTGGGGGAATAGGATTAATTTCCATCCTTTCCCTATATTGAGCAATATTCTCTTCGGGATCCGTAGTTCCGTCGTAGAGCTTCATGTTGGGGGTTTGAAATCTTTTTGGGATTTCAGCATCACAAATAGGATATGCAAACCGGGATATCCGGTGGCTGTCTTGGGACACTTCTGGAATTGGCTGGACCACCCCATGTATACTGGATATCATGTCCTTCAATTTCTAAAGCTCCCTAGAAAATGCTGATGTCATACCTGCATCCTGCAAAGATCCAATACCATTAGTAGCAAGAGTATTATTATTATTAGACACATTACCAGTCTGAGGATTCTGGCCATATCCCGAAGCATATCCTGAACTTCTCACAGTTGACACCCTAACTGAGGAGGGTATCTCAGGAGTATGATTCTGAGAATGACTAGGCACAATATTCCCCCTGTTATCCTCGGTGTACACTGCTGAACTGAAGTACAACGCTCTTGGCTGCAGGGGAGTGACAATATTCTCAGCAGGTCTTCTCGGACCAGACTTCAAGAGTTATATTTCTCTAATCAACATTTGATTTGTTTCCTGCTGACGTTTCATCTGATCCTGTATACTACCAAATAAAGTCAGAATTTCATCATTAGAGGCCAAAACAGGAGCAGATCTCTGAATATTCCGAGTGGGAATAATATCCTGAGGCTGTGAAGAAGCTTGCGTCCTTGGCGGAGGTGGTGGAAGCACCGAACCAATCGTTGCAGATGATGTAGCAGACACGGTAGAAGTGCTCATGTTTGATCTTGAGGCCATTGAAAATAGTGTAGCAAAAAGTTTTGAAAATAGAAAACCAAGCAATGATTTTGCAAAAGCTTTTAGTAGAAATAGCACCACTTGCCCCACGGTGGGCGCCAAATTATTTTGATCAAAAATTACCGAAGCCATTAAGTGATCAAATTAGTTAAGTGAGGTAGTGTGATAAGAATGTGTATTAAAATGTGCTGATTAAGTTGTTTAACAAAAACAGTTTTCAGGATACGGCTCAGGATATCGAGCTGTATCAACAATCAAACAATGAGCAAAAAAGGTAAAGGGTGACATGGGATGTACGAGGAAAGCCCTTGATCAATATAGATCTCCGGCACAAAACCTCGGGAGCTGACAATCGCAACTGCCTTGTTCTTCTTATGGCTTCAAATATCAGGATACAGTGCAGGTATGATGCGGATCGACTAGGTGTTACAATGTGATTTGATTACAAGTGTAAGTGTATTGTGAGTGTTTGCAGCTAGAGAGCAAGAGTGTACGAGAGATTGTGTGTTTTCTTATCTGATCCGATCAATCATATTTATAGAAAAAGAAAGCTAACTAACTAGCCTATAATTCCAGGATATAACGAATATTCCCTTTGTGAACGTTGTAGTCCACGTCTTCCGGCTTCAACGTTCATATTCCAACAGATTTGCCCGAGTCTTTAGGAGAAGAAGTCCACTTGAACGTTATAGACTTGCACCATTAATCTGCACGTGAATTAATTAGCCACTACCAGGATACTGCATCAGGATATTACCAATATCCTGATCTAGTATCCTGATCACAACAAAAGAAACATAGTCATAATATTATTCAGGATATATGAGCAGAAAACCACCCATAACACTTGTTATGATGGTTAAACGTATATGTAAAAGATTAAACACGAAGATCATAAAGAATCAAGAACATAACTCTTCACATAAAGCTCACTAACATAAGAAACATTGTTGTTTAAGTGTGTGTGTGTGTGTATCTTGATTGTAGATTACTTGTGTTTATGATGTTAAACATCATATAAAACTTGCTAGATTGTGATTAAACACATGATCTAACAAGTGAGAGGATGATCTTGTGAAAAATCAAGATGATCATCCTTTTATGTAAACATGAACTTGAAAGATGGAATTGTTTTTATGAATGATGATGATTGAAACATAATGTTAGTCTTGTACATGGATGATTTCAAAGATAGTTTTCTCAAGAAACCAAGTTTATAAACAAGATTTACATAACCATGACTTTTATGGAAACTAATCACATTTTTAGTGTTTAATCAAGTGTAGAAACATGTTATTAACAAGAAAAATTCAAGAAGAAATATTTTTAGAAAACCAATTTATAAGTTGTGAAAGACTAAATCTCTCAAGAATGACATTTATGAACAAAGAACCATGTTTTAGAGGGTAACTAACTATACTAATTAACATGGTAAGTTACTACAAGTTTTTACAAAAATCTCAACTTCATGATGTAGTGTAACTTCATGATTTTGGCTCTTGGTAAGTATTGATTGAGTTGTTGTTGATTGGTGATGATTTTAAAAGAAAATGATATGCTTTGAAAGCATGGAAACCTCCATTTTTAAGGGGAAACTATGGCAAAATTTTTCTAGAATTTAAACACTTAGAAAAAAAATATTTTTAAACAAGTGTTTATAAGTAAATTTTAACCATGGTTTTTCATATAAATTTGCCATAATTTTTGTTACAAAAATTACAAATATTGGAGGTTGGTTTTTGTTAAATAAAAGTGGCTATATATGTATTTAGAAAAAATATATATTTAGATGTCACAATTTGTGTGATTACTTATATATTATGTGTATTAGTTATATTATTTTAGGATTTGAAATAATATAACTTACCAAAATACCAAAAATTGTAATACAAAATATTACCAAAATTCCAAAAAGACAAATATATAAATTATACCCAAAAAGTTGACAAACCGAACAAGGAATATGAACTACATAAATATTCTGGAAATTAAGTTCATAAATATTTTGACAAATAAATTAAATGGTATTTTGGAAACTCAAGAAAAAAAAAATTATAATTTTTAAAAGTGTTGTAAAAATATATCATATTTTTTTCAAGTAGAAAAATACATTATTTTTTAATAAAGAAAGGATATATATATTTTCTTGAATTATTAGAAGATATATTATTTTGAAGAAAATATATTTTCTTAAACAAATTTAGAATATATTATTTTTGGGGTGAAAAAATGGATTTATAAATATTTTCTAAGTTAATCTTGGAAATATATTATTTTTGAGGTTTATATGAAAATATAATTATTTTTGCCAAGGAAGAATTATAGATAATTTTCTATAAAAAGTTTTCTTAAAATATATATATTTTAAGAATATATATAATGGTGATTTTTATTAAAAATAATATTCTGGAAAGTATAAATACAAAATTAAGTATAAGGATACTTAATAAATGCAATAAAATACGTATTCTCGTACGTATAAATACACACCGGAATACGCCACCAATACTTGGCAAAATACACAAGCCTAAGAATACAAGTATAAGTATACCCATCCTTGAGGAAATTATTACAAGTCAATATAAGTTAAAATATATTATTTTAACTAATTTTCCAATAAATAATAAATATAATTTAAGTTAAAATATTATTATTTTAACAAATAATTGTATACTTTGGAATAATATTCATGACATCAGAAACGTAACTCAAAGATACTAAGTCATAACACTTAAGACTAAGAGTCAAGGCACGACCCATCCGTCTATAAACCAAAGCATGTGTGTAGGTAGTCGTGCGACCAAGAAGAAGCTTTGAGTTACTTGATTGAAGAACGCAAGATTGTGAGTTCATGTCCCCCTTTTTCTTTTAACTGTTTTCAGTTTTATAACTTCGGGGTTGAAATACATGTTACAATTGTTTACAAATATTTACAAATGGTATGGTTAGCTAAGGAATGAACTTTTAGATCATGTGAATGGGTAGGCGTTAACTTGAGACCATTAATCCTTGAATAAGGACCGAGGGGCATGAGTGATAGATCTATTTGGGTGTTGCGAGCCCCACCCATGGGTCCGCGAGTTGGCCGCATGTGGTGACTATGTCGTTCCAGCCGGGTGGCCCGGTACGAAATATGCAAAGGATTGAGCCTTCCTACACCGTTGCACACATACTAATGACCTTGCAAATCATTAATTGATCTGTTCCTAGTTGCTTTCATACCAGTTTACAAATACGTACTTACAGTGATTACAAGTTTATTACGAGCTCACATACAAAACACATGAAGTCGCTCAACTTTTGTTGATGTTTTCAAACTACATGTATTTCAGGAAATTGATAATGGATCTGGCGGGTGTTCAAGGTTTTCAAGACGTGTCTATAATAAATGATGTCATCTGCACTTTTGTAGGGTTTGACTTAGATGTTTTATCTTAGATAAGACATACAATTCAAAGCCTTGTTTTAGCAATGTATTTTGTCAAGTCCTTTATGGAACTTTAAACATTTGGTCGGTTTGTATTTTAAACTTGAATTCTTGGTTGGTGTTAAACAATGTTGGTTGTTTTATTTTAAAACTCATTAATGGATGCACATCATGGTTTCTATCATGTAGTTGTTTGTTATGGTTGAATGCAATGATGTTAAGCAAGTCACACATAACACGCTTCCGCAAAAGTCAGGGTGTGACATTAAGCAAGTTTAAATGATCATGTATTCGGGTTGATGCACAAGATTTAGCCTTATTCTCTTTTCCAAATTACTGAATTTTTGATTTTGAGGGTTTTCCCCTCTTTTTCTCCTGCTCTGGTCGACACACACACTGAAGTGTGTGTGTGTGTGTTTTGGTTTTAATTTTTGTTTTATTATTATTTCATCTTTCCTTTTATACTACTTTGGCCCCTCATGTTTGGTGTATTATTTTAAATGGCGAATTTCTATTCTTAAGTTAAAGTATTTACTTATATTCTAACTAGGTTCATACTCCTAATTACTATTCTATCAAACTAAAAGCTATGCTTTTATATTTATCTTAGCACATACTCATATATAAGTATCTTGGGGTGTTACATTAATAAAGTATAAACAATCAAGTTCTTATTATTTGAATGTGTAATCATGTAAGAAGCATAATTGTAATAAAACTAGTTATAACAAATCATATTAAAGTCTAATCACGTAATGGATTTATATTGAATATGTAATCACGTAATGGTTTATGTTGAATGTGTAATCACATAATGGGAGAACGTAGTCATTTGCTGGGTGTTCAAAATCACGTAATCACGTAATGGGTATTCAAAATCCAATTATTTTTTTAAGAAAACTATTGCAGTAGGCTGCTCGAATTAAAGAGAATGAAATGCTCGTTAATACGGTGTAATTTTTTTTAAATTAATGTGCGAAAAAGTTTTAACCATTTCAAAATCAAGGGAAAAGTTGTTTCAAATGAGAAATGACTAAATTATCCTTCAAGCCAACGCCACTTGTCCTTTCTTCCTTGTCTCGTAGGTTTCGTATGAGAGTTTAGTCATGTACATGATCCAGATAGAGATCATGTACAAGAAAGATTTATTCTATGAAGGGTAGGAGACAAGCTCAGCCATTAATCTCCCAAGATCAATGGCTCAAAACCAGGAGAGGGCATTTTTGTAAATCTCAGGTTCAAACAATTGAAGACACCAATAGAGAATGTTGTCCTTTCTCACTTAAACTCCTTATCCCCTTGATTTTCGAACGGATATAACTTTTTCATACGTTAGTATTTAAAAAAACTTACTCCGTATTAACGAGCATTTAGTTCTCTTTAATTCGAGCAGCATATTGCTATAGTTTTCTTTAAAAAAAATTCATGATTTTGAATACCCATTACGTGATTATGTGATTTTGAATAACCAACACATGACCACGTGTCGAATACCCATTACGTGATTTCATTATAGTATGTGAAACGGTAGTAGGAGATTTACATAATTACGTAATAACAGTTGACTATGTATTTATTACGTGACTATGTGATTTTGAATACCCATTTCGTGATTACATGATTTAATTATAGTACATTTTATGTGAAACCACACTGAGTGATTACGATATGTAAGACCCTATTCACAATTTGACCCAAAACGACGCAGCGGAAAACGAACCGTAAAATTTCTTTCTTTTAACTACTCTAACATACTTAAATACCGTTTAGGTCAGCCCTTCTAACATAAATACATCATTCATCATTTATTTAATGTAACTATGTTAACAAATGATTACAAACAACATAACCGCTTTCCCGTACAATCCATGATCTTCAACTTGATCCTTGTTCACTTGTCCATCATGAATATCTGATTAACCTGCGGTCACCATATATAACCAACACGTTAGTACATGGTAACATCATATATAATTTAATACATATACTTAAAAGGCTATATCACATTCTAATTACGTAAGGTATTCCATTGAAACATCCTCTCAATTTTATTTATTCGAGTCCGACATCAATTCCTCGAGAGTCCGGAGTTCCCATACCTGCACTCCATTTATTTCATTCTCAATAGTAACATGGTTAAGAGTACGTAATCTCAAACATATTGAAAACCCACATTTTCACATATACGTATACCAGTGATCTACAATCATTAGATTACAACACGTGTATACACTTTCATATATCTAAGTACATTCATACGTATCCCATTCATATGTACGTACATAAAAGTTCACACTACTTACACACGCTATAGTCCCATATCTACATACATACATACAACTCACATTCACTTATTTGTAAGTTGAGTCATATCTACAATCATATCAACACAAATCAATGCAATTACAACCAAACATAACCGACTAACTTTCAACAAACATGATGAACATTCCATTAACATGATGAATATTCCATTAACACGATGAACATTCAGCAACATAATGAACATTCCATTAACACGATGGACATTCAGCAACATAATGAACATTCCATTAACACGATGGACATTCAGCAACATAATGAACATTCCATTAACACGATGGACATTCAGCAACATAATGAACATTCCATTAACACGATGGACATTCAGCAACATAATGAACATTCCATTAACACGATGGACATTCATCAACATAACGAACATTCCATTAACTCGATGAACATTCAGGAACATAATGAACATTCCATTAACACGATGAACATTCAGGAACATAATGAACATTCCATTAACACGATGAACATTCAGCAACATTCCATTAACACGATGGACATTCAGCAACATAATGAACATTCCATTAACACGATGAACATTCAGCAACATAATGAACATTCCATTAACATGATGAACATTCAGCAACATAATGAACATTCCCCTAACACGATGCACATTCAGCAACATAATGAACATTCCATTAACACGATGGACATTCCGCAACATAATGAACATTTCGTTAACACGATGGACATTCAGCAACATAATGAACATTCCATTAACACGATGAACATTCAGCAACATAATGAACATTCCCCTAACACGATGCACATTCAGCAACATAATGAACATTCCATTAACACGATGGACATTCCGCAACATAATGAACATTTCGTTAACACGATGGACATTCAGTAACATAATGAACATTCCATTAACACGATGGACATTCAGCAACATAATGAACATTCCATTAACACGATGAACATTCAGCAACATAATGAACATTCCATTAACACGATGAACATTCAGCAACATAATGAACATTCTATTAACACGATGAACATTCAGCAACATAATGAACATTCCATTAACACGGTGAACATTCAGCAACATAAGGAACATTCTATTAACACGATGAACATTCAGCAACATAATTAACATTCTATTAACACTTTGAAACTATCATCTTAATTTACATTAAGGATAGACGAAGTTCATATGAACTTACCTTGGTACTTACCCTTACCCGTAAATCCTTACATGGTACCCTATATACAACATACCAAACTTCATTTATAAATAAGATGTGATTCCGGAACTCACTTACCTTAAGCGTCCGTTTCATACTTGCTTCCTCGCATCCTTCCCCTTAGCCTTCCACGCTTCCACCCACCTTGACATGATCCTATACTTTAATTTCATTATGGTTACCGCATTATTAGCATACACGCACATTCTAAATTACATTTATTCTACATAATTCTTTATATCATCACATATAACATTTATTGATATAGCATGTGCCTTGCGATTTCCCTAACATCACATTAGTGGTCAAATGTCTTACGATGCTATTTATGCACAGTTGCCTTTTAGAAAGTCAATTGTCCATCATATGAATTTTCAACTTAAGCTCATACATTCTCAACATTAATAGTTTATACTACGGACATCATACACATTTCATACTCATATAGCAATACACATAATGTGCATCATATGACCCAAGCATAAAGTACAACTTCTAATGCATAGTGTTTACCAAATCATATAATTAAGCAAAATCCTACATATATTCCATTCAAAACATATTTCTCATGATTAATTATCACTGAATTACATCACCTCCACACGTTATACACTTTTATCCATCATTTGCATACCATTTCATCTATTAATCTCACCTAGGCATTTCAACAAACACTTGGTGTGCGTACTACTTTCTAAGCACACTGTACAAGCATCTTATGCTCATCTTCATACTTCTTGCCTTCATCAATCAAATACAACTAAAATCAACCTAATTCCATACCATACTCAACCTATCTAACAAGTATTCATCACATACAACATTCTACATCAAATTTTGAACAAGGATTGGACATGGGTGTTATACCCATGTCGCCATTTTCACTAACCCAAGTGGGTTTCACCATCAAATTACTTGATATCATATAAAAAACAAGTTCTATTTGGTCATTCTAACACGTATCCATGCTCAATTTCAACAAATTTCATGATTGATCACAAACCCACTTCATACAAGATCACCAAATCACAAATTACAACTTACCACATGTTTATCTTGTCTAGATGATTCAGAATCTAAGCTCATGCATCTGATTTAGCTCCAATCTCCATCCTAATTTGATCAATTGGGCCATTCTTGAGTTAAAGAGGGGTTTTTCCTCCTCATCTCTCTCTCTCTCTCTCTCTGATCGAACACACATACCCACACTACACACACTTAGGTGTTTTATAAAACTTTCATTCTTTTTTCCAAGTTTAGCCCCTTGTGTTTGCCATTCATTATTTTTGTCACAAAACTTTATTCATTACTACTTGACCTACATATCCTAACTAAGTTAAAAGACTTAGTTATTTTATTTCTTTCCATTACCCAGGGAACATACTGACAAAATAAAACTTCTGGTTTTTGGAATGTTACAAGTCTACCCCCCTTAAAGGAGGTTTCGTCCCCGAAACCTTCTCCTTCCTACCAGACTATGACTGTGTTTATTCATTTAACAAATTCTAAAGCATACTATTACCCGAACCCACTCATGGTTCGGATAGAGTCTTCGTTCGTGAACAAGCATAATTATATATTTTGTTTCTACTTTCTTAATTAAGCATAAAACTTTCATACCTTTACTAATCATAACGAATCCATAAATTCCAATTTACTCACCAATCATACTCAATATTTTATTCTTGCGTTAGTCACATTAGTACTTATCACGAGCTTACTAATGCATCTCACTATTAGTATTCCTTCTAATAACTTCATTAACACATGAAAATTTAAACCATAAACATACACATACTACGAACATTTAATCAAAGTTATCACAACAAAACCACTATGTCATACTCCTTTATTTATACTTATCTCAGAAGATAAACATCATTCTACATTTGCTACCGCTAGATGATATTAAGTATACCCTTAGGTCAATTTCGATACATTTCACGCATCACTCACAATGCACACATGCGCATTACTCAACAACATTAAATCTGAGCTATAATTCATTCCTTTGTTGACCTTCACAAGTCAACATTCTACATTATGCCATACTCAAATACCATCCTTTTGCATGGAAGGTATTATTCAAATTGAACTTCTTCTTAACAATCATAATTTAAACATGTTACTAACCTTGCATTCATTGTGTAGACTAACGATCCGCAAACCAGATCGGCCTGCTTCTTCACGAGTCCATATCAAAACCGGATCGATCCCTTCATTCCATTTAATGAGCTTCTGCTCGTGCACATCCTTTCACCAATTCGATTGGTTTCATCACATTAAGAGTTCTACCACTATCATCTACAAAATTGGCGGTTAGCACATTTCATTCAAACATTCATTCTACTATGTGATTATTCACCTAAAATTCTTCTACAAATTTCCTACGTACATACTATAACATATCACACATTCCTTTTCTTACATATTTTTTTTTGTTATTTATTTCGCCAGCTTCTTGCAGTTTGACTTTTCAAGGTCAAACTGGCATTTCTTACTTATCGTAGATGTATTAAAGTACACGTTTGTACTTCTTTCCATTCATGCTTACTTGCAAAGACTTTATTATATCATTTCAGTATTTCTTGCAAAAACATACCCTTCCCGTCCATACTTAAGTTATTTGGCTAGGTCGTAGTCGTCATTCATCCAGACTCACAAGAATCAGTTAATAATATGTCTAACACATAACTTATTTCTTCCATCTAAAGTTTCTTGCTACTATAGTGGTTTTTATCGGTTTTAGCTTCTTGTCAATTCATCTACTTCATGCTATCTTACTATTACTTGCTTAATAATTTATCAACTTACTTTGTTTGACTTTTCAAAAGTCCAATTGTAATTACATTCTGATCTACATTCACCAATTACCCAATTCTAACACACCCCTCTCTAGTCGAGCAATAAGCTCCTATTAAATGCAGAACCTTTATACATACCTGACGCAAGTCAAAATCCATTGACTCGTTATCCATACCTCGCTTGACTATTTCCTTCCAGTTTGTGACAGTAACATTACCGTACATCATGCTCACCTACCATTAAATAACTTGACCATTTCAAACATTAAATATCGGGTTCAAATGGCAATCACCATTTGACCCGCATAACTCGTTTATCCTTTCAACCATTCTTGTATACAATACATGAGCATAATTATATTCATATATTTATATATATATATATATAAGTTTAAAACATAACTTGAATAATATCCGCTTCTTAAAGAATTTTTACTCGTTCAATCTATAATTACTTAAAATTTTAAGCCTTTCATTCTTGTCATTCATTCTTACTTATTTGATTCATGCCTATTTACGAATTTTAAACTTTTTCATTCTATCATTCATTCCCTTCTATGTTTCGAATCCGTCTCGCGGTTTCTAATATATCATTCATATCTTTCATTCCTTTCATGTTTCGAATCCGTTTCGTGGATTCTAACTTATCATTCTTCATTCTTACTTATTTGATTCATGCCTATTTATGAATTTTAAACTTTTTCATTCTATCATTCATTCCCTTCTATGTTTCGAATCCGTCTTGTGGTTTCTAACATATCATTCATATCTTTCATTCCTTTCATGTTTCGAATCCGTTTCGCGGATTCTAACTTATCATTCATACTTCTCATGTGTATTTGGTACTTTCAAAACCCTTAAAGTCTTACATTTCCCTTCACCCTCACGTCCACCTACTACCTAATTCTAACGGACATACCTGTAACAATTATCATGGTCTCACGAACGTCATATGTTTCTTGTGTATTGGCCAGGTACACAGTCCACATACTAGTTTCATGTCTTCGTGTAATCGTCACCTTATATCCGAAGAATTAGGTTTCGACACGTGTAACATTTTCAAAATTTCATTACCATTCTATTATTATATTCCTTTTTGAAATTTTCCTTCACTTGATAGATTTTACCGTTACATGCACCCACAGGTTAAATTTATGTACCTGGGGTCAATTTTTCTTATCACATGCTGTCACACCCGCTCATAGCGGAAGCGCGAGGTGTGATCTGATCGGTTCTCATTGCATAACAATATAAGTGAACATACTAAATGAATAAAAACAAGCTCCAATGCTATTGTCATAATCGTTTCAAAAGAACGCAACATAAGTTAAATGTATTGGTTACAAACCATCAAATGAAAATAAGTTGTCATTGTTTTATACATCAAAATGTAAGTCTTAAAATGTCAAGGTTTTGACCACTATATCACTGCAAAGAGGCGGTATATAACGGGCATGCCCTTCAAATGGTGGCATGGAGTCTTGATACTTGCTTTCCTTGACTGAAATGTCTGCATGGTCCACTAATATCCTGAAATACATGTTAAGTTTGAAAACATCAACAAAAGTTGGTGAGTTCATGCAATTTAGTTGTATGAGATGTATCTGTAAAATGTGAGTTGTATAAAATGTATATGTAAAATGTGAGTTGTATAAAATGTATCCATAAAATGTGAGTTGTATAAACTGTATCCATAAAATGTGAGTTGTATAAGATGTATCTGTATGTAATGATGTAGTTATGTAAAGCGTCAATGAAATCGTTGATCATTAATGTTTCGCGAGGACATTAATATGTGTGATGAATTAGGAAGCAATCCAAACCTAGACGATTTCGTGTAGACTACTATCGACTGTGACACAAACGCACTCTTCTGTATGGGTCCACGACCAAGAGTGGGGCTCGCCAATACCCATTAGATCTAACACTCTGTACCTAGGTCTAAACTGGCTTAATGGTGCTTAGATGTATGGCCCTAATCGTACATGATCTAAGGTGTTTCATTCCATGACTTAACATACAATTGAACATGTATTTTCCCGATAGTTATAAAGTTGTAAGGCATTTAAGATGAATAGGGGAAATGAACTCATAGAATCGCGTCCGTGAATAGAAGTAACTATGATCTCACGTGCGGTCGTCCTGAATAGTGATGCGACCTACAAATGTTCTTATATTTGTTAGACACTTCGGTCTTAATAGATGACTTGAGTACAAGTCTTGTGTCTTGAATGTGTGTAAGACTTGTATATCTTTGTTTTTCGTTGAACTGTGAATTAGATGTATGATTTGTTAAACTGCTATATATATATATATATATATATATTTCACCAAATATATATATGTAATCTTGTATCTTGTGAGTTGTATCATCGGGTCTTGTCCTCTTGATTTCATGTCTTGTATGAATAAATTGTATAATTGTATTTCCATCAATTATATGTCATTGGGCCGAGCCCATGTCTTAATGTTATTGGGCCATAATATTATTGGGCCTAAATGTTATTGGGCCCAAATGTTATTGGGCCTTAGCCCATATGTTTTGTCATTGGGCTTAGCCCATGTATTCATGTTATTGGGCTTAATGTTATTAGGCCTTAGCCCATATGTTTTGAAAATGGGCTTAGCCCATGTATTCATGTTATTGGGCTTAGCCCAAGTATTTTGATAAGTCCATTTATGAAGATAAGCCCAATTGTAAATATAAGCCCACTTATAAAAATAAACCCATTTGTACGTATAAGCCCATTTATAAAAATAAGCCCATTTGTAAGTATAAGCCCATTTATAAAAGTAAGCCCATTTGTAATTATAAGCCCATTTATAAAACATCTTTCATTTTATAAAAATCACCATACATGGAGTTTTTAGTTAAATAGAAGACATATAAGTTTTTATAAGTTTCTAAAATTTTGACTTTTGTTAACGGTAATATATATATGTATCCGCGTCGAAAGATCGCCTAAGCGTCGTAGTAACTCCTCGGAATGGCGATATGTTTATAGATTCGTCTGTCGTCCGTTTTGACCATAAGTTGTGTCCGAAGGCTCGGAATGTCCGTAAGTTGTTTTTAAGGCGTATTTACATGTAGTCTTGTAAGACTTTAGTCGAAATGTACATTGTGTATATTTGCACCATTGTATTCAAGTGCTAGTTATCATACATATAACTAATAGAAACAAATAACACATAGCACATAAGTTGTTAAGTTAACTAAATATATATTTTCTCAAAAATATATATTTATATCAAACTTTGCTTTTATAAAAACTATTCTTTAAAATCTTTTTAATCTAATAAAGATTTTGTCAAAAATAATAGTTTTTATAACTTATGATTTTTAAGAAAAATGGCCATATTTCCTTTGAAATATATACTTTGCCATGTTTATATAAAACATATCTTTTTCTTATAAAATAACCAATAATCTTCTCATATTTTTCTTAATAAAAACATATGAGATTTATATCAAAATCTTAACAAGTTGAAATCAATAACATGTAGGGTTTTGGTATGATCATAACATAAGTTAACTAGTTCAAAATCCATGCTTTACTTCTAGTTTTAACAAACTTTTTATAAAAACCCATCTTGTATGTTTCTTTTTATAACTTTGTAAAAGTATTATTTTTAGTGAAAAACCTTATATACTTTAACAAAATTAAAGATTATGATCATCCATCTAAACATTTATGTTTAACAAAACCCTTAAACATTTTCATGTACACTTGTTAGATTATGTTTTTAAACATCATCTAACAAGTTATTTGTATGCTAATCATCAAAACTAGATCAAATATGCAAGTATTCATCCTTAAATCACAACATAAACACACTTTTATATCATGATTATTATTTTGCTTCTTTGTATTTTCATATTATTTTGTATGATTATTTAGTTTATTACATGTTCTTTAACCAAATAACACATAAATAAGTATGAAAAAAGGATTTTAGAAGCTTACTTCTAGCACTAATGGCTAGGGATGATCTTAATGATGATTTAAAGAAAAGAAAAGTTGTTGATCTTGGGGTTTTGAAAGCTTTTGAATGGATGGAAAGGCTTCTCCAACTTGTTGTTGCTTTAGATCACCATAAGTATTTTCAAGCTCCATTTTGATCATCAAAGAAGTCTTGAAAGGTGAAATGTTTTTGATGGTGTTCTTGGATAATATATGAATGTTTAGAGAGTTTCTTAAGTGTGTGAAAAAGATGGTGAAAAAATGAGATGAAGTGCTTAGAGGATTATGAATCAAAGTGTTATAAGTCTTCACCATGCTTTACCACTAGGCCCACTTGTGTAACCACTTGCATCTTAAGGTAATTAGCAAGATATTTGTGGAGAAAAGGTAAAAAAAGTGGGTCCCACATGTGGTTGTAACCGTGAATGAAGGGGGGGGTACCCTTGCTTTGTGAACTTGTTTCATGACTTTCCTTGTTAAAAAGTGTCAGGATTATTGAGGAAATTGTTTAGGAAAGTTATATGTATAAGTGTTTAAGTGTTTAAAGGGTGTTAAATGACCATTACTAGACCATAATGATCCAATTAACACTAGATGGTCACTAAAAAAAGATTTCATATTGTTCGGATATTCGTTTCGAATTGTTTCGGTTAGACGTTATTTGAACGCTAAGTTGTGTAACTTGTGTGAATTGATGTAGTTATTGGTTCGGATGATACCCGAAGGTATCCTCATATGAATTCTATGTTAAATAGCACTTTTACATGTTGCAAAAATATTAAATGGCTGATTTCTGCAGAATTTCTGGGAAAAAGTGTTGAAATCGTCGTTTTTAGTGCTTTTCGGGCAGTTTTTAGTGTTATCAGACTTCGGGAAGGTTTTAAATCAAACCCTTGCATTCCTAGTTAGGGTTTAATGTATATTAGATGTTGGACTTTCGTCTGAGTCCTAAAAATGTCATTTAGATGGTTTCTGCGGATCCTGCGTTTTCGTCGGAATACTAGTTTACTAGGTGCTTTTCTAGTAGTTTCGATGCATTGTTTAAACTGTGTCAAATGTACTTAATAAAAATGAATCATATGCATCCTAAGTAAGTATTCCATGAGTATTCTAAGTGTATGTCACGAAATACGCAGTTCGAGTGTTTAAAATGCATAAAAATGTAGCTAAAATGAGTACTTTAAGTGTAAGAAAGTTACCGAAAAGTGGCAGTTGTCACATTCTCCCCCTGTTATTGAGAATTTCGTCCCAAAATTCAAGCTGAGTCATCCTTTGCAGGAATATTCTCGAACAGGCGGGGGTATTTTGGTTTTGATTTGATCTGCACGTTCCCAAGTATATTCGGGTCCGTGTCGAGAGTTCCAACGAAAAGTTTTTTTTTACTAATATGTTACGACTCCTTCGTATTTTCTGGACCTTCCGGTCCATGAACTTAATAGGTGCTTTGTGAATTGGAGTTTGTCATCAATGTGAATCTCATCTTCCGTGATGATAATCGTTTCTTGTGTTGGATTCTTCTTAAGATTCGACACATGAAATGTGCCGTGTACACTACTTAGTTCTTTTAGTAACTTCAGTTTGTAGGAAACGGTGCCAATCTTCTCTAAGATTTCAAATGGTCCTACAAATCGTGGGTTAAGCTTTCCACGCTTACCGAACCTTGCTACGCCCTTCCAAGTCGCGACTTTCAATAAGACTTTGTCTCCGACCTCGAAAGATTATGGCTTCCGTCTCTTGTCTACGTAGCTCTTTTGTCGATCACGAGCCGTCTTGATACGGTCTCTAATCTGAAAAATTTTATTCGTAGTCTCTTGGAATAATTCCGAACCACTTAGTTGTTTATCGCCCGCTTCCGCCCAACATAGCGGTGAGCGACACTTTCGACCCTAAAGAGCTTCAAACGGTGCAGTTTGTATACTTGTATGGTAGCTGTTGTTGTAGGAAAACTCAACCAAAGGTAAATGAGTATCCCAATTGCCGCCCAAATCTATAACACACGCACGAAGCATATCTTCGAGTGTTTGGATTGTCCATTCGCCCTGGCCATCAGTTTGTGGATGAAAGGCCATGCTTAGTTTTAAATGAGATCCAAAGGCCTCTTGAAATGACTTCCAAATTCTTGAAATAAAGCGACCATCTCGGTCTGAGATGATTGAAATAGGCACTCCATGACGAGCCACTATTTCTTTGAGATAAAGTTCTACTAGTTTCTCTGTGCTATCCTTCTCCCGAATTGGCAAGAAGTGTGCGGACTTTGTCAATCTATCGACGTTTACCCATATCATGTCGTGGCCTCTTGAGGTCCTGGGTAACTTCGTAACGAAGTCCATCGATATTTGTTCCCATTCCCAGACAGGAATCTCGAGTTGTTGTAGCAACCCCGAGGGTTTCTGATATTCTGCCTTGACCATTGTGTAGGTCAAGCATTTCCCGACATAAGTCGTGATATGCTTTTTGAGGTTAGGCCACCAATAGTGCTCTTTCAAGTCTTAGGCCTATGTGCTTCCTCAAAATAACATCTCGAAGGCTGCCAAAGTATGGAACTCAAATTTTACCCACATGGTATAAAGTTCCATCTTCTTTCGGTACTAATTGTTTTTCTGTGACTCAAAGTGTTTCTGCTTGAATATGTTCTTCCTTGAGCGCTTCTTGTTATGCATCATGAATTCGTGTGGTAAGATCCGTTTGAATCGTCATCTCTAATGCTCGAACTCTCAAAGTTCTAACTCATTCCTTGCGGCTCAAGGCGTCTGCTACAACGTTCGCCTTGCCCAGATGGTACTTTATTTCACAATCATAGTCGTTCAACCATTCAATCCAACGTCGTTGACGCATATTTAATTCCTTTTGATTGAATATGTGCTGAAGACTTTTATGATCCTTGAAAATAGTACACTAAGTACCATATAAGTAATGTCGCCATATTTTCAAAGCGAATACCACCGTACCTAACTCGAGGTCGTGAGTGGTATAGTTCTTTTCATGAACTTTCAGTTGACGTGATGCCTACGCGATAACTTTCTCCCGTTGCATAAGTACGCAACCCAATCCTTGATGCGAAGCATCACTGTAAACTACGAAGTCATCGGTACCATCGGGTAGTGATAAGATTGGTGCATCGCACAACTTATCCTTGAGAAATTGAAATGATTCTTCTTGTTTCCCGATTGGGTGAGGGAGGTTAGCGGTTGAGAAAATTTTAGAAAAATTCTCTATAAATCTCCGATAGTACCCTACTAATCCCAAGAATTGTCAGACTTCAGTAGGAGTCTTGGACGCTTCCCAGTTCTTAATTGCTTCGATCTTTGAGGTGTCTACTTGAATACGTTTCTCATTCACTCTATGGCCGAGAAATTGTACTTCACGAATCCAAAAGTCGTAATTGGAAAATTTTGCGTATAGTGTCTCCTTCTTGAGCAGTTCTAAAATGGTTCTCAAATGTTGTTCGTGCTCGTATGTCGATCGTGAGTATATCAAAATGTCGTCAATGAACACTATGACGAATTTGTCGAAGTATGGATTGCACACGCGGTTCATTAAGTCCATGAAGACCGCAGGCGTGTTCGTTAAACTAAAAGGTATAACGAGAAACTCGTAATGACCATAAGAATTCTGAAAAGCCGTTTTCGGTACGCCTTCCTCTTAAATTCGTAATTGGTGATACCCCGATCGTAAGTCTATCTTGGAGTAGAAGCTTGAACCTTGCAATTGATCGAATAAATCACCAATCCTCGATAGTGGATACCGATTCTTGATGGTGAGTTTATTCAACTCTCTGTAGTCGATGCACATTCTGAGTGTTTCATCCTTCTTCTTTACAAACAAAGCTGGAGCTCCCCAAGGCGAGAAGCTTGGTCTAATGAATCCTTTATCCAACAACTCTTGAAGTTGTGTGAATAACTCTTGCATTTCAAAAGGTTCTAATCGATATGGAGATTTGGTTATGGGTGCGGTTCACGATACCAAGTCGATATGAAACTCGACTTGTCGATATGGTTATAGTCCCGGCAAGTATTCAGTAAATATTTCAGGAAACTCTTTTACCACTGGAATATCTGTCAGTTGTGGCCCAATGGCCTTCTTGTCGACAACATGTGCTAGAAAGGCAATACATCCTTTCCGTAAGCACTTCTGTGCCTTCTTGTAATTAATGATCCGCAATGGTGTGTCGTGCTTCTCTTCGTGAATAACAAGTGTCTCTTTGTTCAATGGTGGTAGGCGAATGACCTTCTCATGACAAAAGACTTCGGCTTGGTTATCGGATAACCAATCCATGCCAACCACTACGTCAAAACTACCCAACTCAACGGGTAAGAGATCAATACTGAATCTTCGCTCGCCAAGTTCCAAGGAACATCCTCTAACAACTTTCCCTGACTCGACTAGTTTACCGTATGTCGATTCTATAGAGTGAGGGGATGTCTAGCTTACTTGGCTCTAGGCCAAGTACATTTAAATTCTGTGTGGCGAGGACTTCACTTTATAGTTTTAGGAACCCTATGTTTAAATGTAGGATAACCCAATCCATATGTTTAGATGTAGGATAACCCGATCCATATGTTTAGATGTTGGATAACCCAACCATATGTTTAGATGTAGGATAACCCAATCCCTAATTATAGCTAGGACAATCTCGTCCCTAGCCATGAAACTCATGTATGTGAAATGTTGAGATGAAGCTAAAATTGGCACCAGTATCAAATAACATGGATGTGAAATGTTGGTTGATTGGAAACGTGTCGAGTAACTACTGTTTGAGTGATCGAGGTAGGGTGGGATGATGCGGTCATGCCTCGGATCTCCGGGGCTAAATCCCATATGTAACGCGCAATGCGTTTGAATTCGGGTGTTACGTAGTATGGAAACAACCCTTGAGATATCGTGAAAGCCTCGAGTGTAACCAACAACATTGGCTCTAATCATGATCGAGTTCTAGAATTTTGTTTCCAACCTTTGAATTTAAATCAGCGAGCAATACTCTTCTCGTATAAGATCCTTGAGTTCTTCCCCCAACAACCTCTTCAGTGTATCCCTTCCTAGCATTTGTACCTGGAGATTCCACCAAGTTAAGGTTGCGTTTAGCAGGAGACTCTTTGTGTATCCAATTGTCTACCCAGGAATGTGTTTCCTAGTATGACTAACCGACTTCATTATCTTTACGTGGCAGACAGAACCTACCTCACCTCTCGTATTAACGAGGTCTTGCCGCTTACAGTCCGAAAAGTCTTAAAATTAAGGCCTTGTGTGGTCGCATCTTCTGGTGTGGCATTGCTACTCATTCCCGATCCATCGGGATTTGAATCACTTGAACTACCAGTACCACCAGTACTGTCACTAGTGTCATCCCGATTAACCTCATGTTGTGCAATTTCTGCACCCCCGTGTTGTTCCATAAGAACTTTAGTTTGACTTTGAGATGTTGATTAGTTAACCCCTTTTTGGGTGTAGACCATCCTCCTGGCGCCATGATCTTTTTAATATACAACATTGAAAGAATCTAGACATATATTTTGGATAAATATAGTCTATCATGTGCCCAAGAATAAGGAAGGAAATTGGTCATAAAATCCTCAAGATCGTATTGTTCATACATGTTTGAATAAATGATAATGTGGATAACCGCAACCAAAATGTGTGGCGCCTCTTGCGTGTACTGGTCATATGTCTAAGTGGAAAACGAAATAATTTGTTGAGGAGGGGAAACCAACCAGTGGCCTCCGTCCCTATAGTATGCATTCCATACTACATAGGCTTTGTTCATCCGAAGTAGAGAAATTCCTTTATCGTACTTGTCCATGTGACGAAGATGGTAATAGTGCTTGAGCTTCACGAGCTCCAACAAGATCATTAAGATGTTCATAGATGTCGAATAGAATGCAATGAGGGAGTTGTAGCATGGCTCATGCCATACTATCCCTTGGGACAAGACAAATGTCAAAATGACGGAGTTTATTGTAGTCATTTCCAATAAATAAGATAAGGTGTCATAGACACCAAAGAACCAACTCATGTACAAGAATTCTAGAATGTTGAGGAAAGATCCTCCATGAGTGGTTAACAAGTTTTGTTTGTTTAGATGACTAATCTCGGATAACTCGTGTTGTAGATCAAATGTTAGGTGCGAACAATACGTATCGTCTTCCTGTATTGTATTGTATTGTAGGGTGTTATAGTAACCATCTCGGTTAGTGTTCTACTGGATAGAAACTTGAATAACTTAAGAATTTTGAATGGATAGTGATCACTAGCTTGACCCACATAGTCCACCAGAATTTCCATGCACTACAAGTTGTTATTACGTGGGCCCCCGTAATAATAAATTGTCTTGCATGGTCACCCTAGCATTCTCTCGTTCAGAGCAGGTGATCAGTCAGAGAGGGGACACTATTGTCTATATACCTTCAACATAGAAGGAAACTTCGTGATAGTTCACGTGTCAACGTCCGTTGTCATTACTCGCAGAACAGTATGACGTTAGATGAAATAGGAATAGAGAGAATTTGTAAAAATAACAACTGGAGAGGCACCTTTAAGATGAGTACTTCATATTCCTTGTCTGGACAAGAGTCTCGTCAATTATGATTTATATGAGCTGTCACACCCCTACCACGTAAAACAACAAACCGTGGAATAGTAGCAGGATTGACGCCAGTCACAATATCCTGTATTTAGCAGAATCAGTTGACTTCTTCTTATCACCCTTGCAGGTAAGTTTACCCTTCCTGACTTGCGACTCAGTCAGGGTAGTAGATAACTCGATCGCCTGACGAACAGTAGCAGGATTGACGCCAGTCACAATATCCTGTATGGAATCGGGTAGACTATCGATATACCTCTCTATCGCTTTCTCCAACGGGGTAACCATAGTAGGACACAAAATACTGAGCTCCTCAAATCGATCCGTATACGCACGGTGTTCTCCCCCGTGTTATTTCAGATCGTCAAACTCTCGTTCCAAAGCTCGAATTTCGTGACGGGGACAGAACTCTCTCATCATGAGAGCTCGAAGCTCTTCCCATGTTTGTGCCAATGCCACTTCGGCACCCCTGTCGCGCATCACTCCATTCCACCAAGTAAGAGCATGCTTCTCGAATACTCTTGATGCAAATTCCACCTTACGCCCATTCGGACATTGCACATGTCTGAATGTGTTCTCGATACTTTCAAACCATTGAAGGAGTGCAGTTGCTCCTTGTGACCCAGAAAACTTTAACGGCTTAGCAGAATTGAAACTCTTGAAATTACACGGTGCATTGTTATTATTGTTGTTGTACAGCTCATGGATTTGGGTCACAACGCCTGGAAGCACAGCAGCCATTTGCTGAGAGACAAGGGCTGCGAGTTCTTCAGCAGTAAAAGATTGTGCATCACGTCGAGGAGGCATTGTCTAACAAGGGAATATAAGAAACGAGTGAGGTTGATAATTTGGAAAAACAAAAGAGGTATTGAAAATATCGACGAATCATAAGGAAGGCCATCATTTATTCGTTACCTTAAACAAACAAACGACATGCAGTGACTAATCAAAGTAATGAATCAAAATAATGTATCGCGAAGACATGCTCGCCTATAAGTGAACACTCACCCCAAGAGTTCCCAGGTAAGAGTGACTGGTCTGATTATTTGGATTTGTACGAACACTCTAGCCTTAGACATAAAACTCAGGGTACAGGCATTCACTCTTCCAGTTTGGACGTGTTCACATTATTTAGACCCAAACTTTGACGAGATTTTGAAAACTCAGAAGGCACTAAGCCAAAAATGAGTTAAACTGGAAGGGTTCAAAACCTTACAACAGAGGGTTCAAAACCTAGTAATCAATCATCCTAGAACAGATGATTAATTTTTGAAGCAGATTCATATTTTGTTTTTAAAATCTAAACGCAATTCAACTTGCGTTGGGGTCCTAGAAAGTTATAGTCTAGGTCAAAATTTTACTAATAACCTAATTCCCTATAACCATTGGCTCTGATACCAACTCTTCTGTCACACCCCGACCACGTAAAACAACAAACCGTGGCGGAAACGTCGGGGAGTGATGTAACAGAATTATTGTTTTAAACCATGGGTACAAAGAGTTTCATTTCATTAAATATTAAACATTGTCTTAAGTTAAACAAACAAGTCAAACATAGTCTATTATCGTTATTAAATCACTAAGGCCTCATCCGGTCCTAAGTGAGCATGCATCCTACTTGCAATCAACACTAAGCAACTTCACCTGAAACATATGTAAAAACAAAGTCAGCAAAGAAATGCTGACGAGTACATAGGTTTTGTGAGAGTGTCAGATTCATGGCTCGTTTACATATTGAAATATTTCGTATGACTTCGTTAATCAATATTAGAAACTTTGTTTTGTAAAATGTTTGTATTGTAAAATGAATAACCAGGTCGAAACAGATTGATTATAATTTTATAAACCTCGATGCCATGAATCTTAACCCAAAACATTTGTTTTCGTAAACCAAATCGTAAATCATTCTCGTAATAATACTCATATGGTTTATATCGTTTCGTAAACCTCGTTTGTGTGACATCGCTTCCAATTGTTTACCCAAATCGTTTAATTCGTCAATAATCGCTTTAGTCGTTTAAATCATTCTCGTTTTAGATCGTGAAACTACTTTTGGTCATCTCGCTAATAACATTCAAACCTGTGTGACTCGTATATTGTTCAACTCATTTTCGCATTAACAAACCTCCAAAGGGTAAGTTAACAATCATCAGATTCGGTCGTTACCCACCTAACCCACACATAACCATGGGTCCGGTCTGATAACGGGATTTGTCGGATCCTATGGTACCATAACCTAATACTGGTCGGCTTGATCAATGCTAATGAATGTCATTCGTTATGTAACTACAACCAACAAGTTCGTTCACATTATCGAAATCGTTATTAGTTTTGTATAAACCATCTCAATCGTTTTGAAACCATCGTTAAAACATCGAAATCGTTTTGATACATATGAATCACCCCAAAACAATTGAAAATAGTAAAAGTGGGGAACTATGTACTCACCTTCAGGTGCGTTTTTAAATGTAAACAAAATCCCCCAATTGTCTATCCGCCCTAAATTAAATAAGAATGATTTTAATAATCAAGACCCACACTTTGACATGCAAGATACTACTTATGCCATTTCTGTTTTAATATATATGAAACTGGGCTGTTTTCGGACATTTAAATAAAATGGTTAACTTATTCCAAAAATTCCCAAATTTTTACAGAACGTCTTAAACGATCCAAATATTATTATGTAAAAATATCGGGGTCCAGTTTATTACAAGTATTTTATAAAAATTCATTTTCCAGACTGAAATCAGATTTATTATTTTCTGATTGCAGTCTACTAAATAATTCATTAAAAATTCATCGTGAGTCCGATTTACGAAATTCCAGCGGGAGAATTACAAATACATCAGTGGTCAACTATGGTATAAATTTCGTGATAAGACTCCACACAGAATACAAGTAATGACAGAAAATAAGACGCACATTTTCAGCAGCAAAAATGCAGCTCTAGCTGCTGTTAGGAAAAGACACTTTAAAAATAGTAAACGGAGTCCAAAAATTATGATTCCAGTGCCATTAGAACCGTATTTCATAATATATAAATCCAGACTTCAGAAAATACATTTTTCATTAAGATACGGTCTGGTTACAGCCAGTTAAAGGCGGCTGGAAACGCAGATCAGCACGCCGTTTTCAGTCTTTTAACATTATAAAGTGTGTTCGATTGATTCCGTTAACATGTTTAGCGATCACAATAATACTTACAGCAGATTATCACTTATATATGTCAGATTTATCATGCATTAACATATTTCATCATCATTTTTAACACTACTTTACCATATGTTAGATGATGTTCAAGACTTGTTTAAATCTTTTAGACTTTCTATCTTTTTGATCTTTAAACATCATTAACCACACAACAAACATGTAAAATACAAGGATCTATGTGCTTACCACTAGCACAAGGCTAGGTGAGTTCGAGTGTAGAAAAGTGGTGGATAAAAGAAATCGAGAGCGGTCCTTGAGCTTCCGAACACACCAAGCCTTGTTGAATGATCTCTTGCACCTTTGTATGGATGGAAAATGGCTAGAAAGTGACTTGATGGTGGGTGTATGATGGGTGGATGTGGCTGCCGAACTCAAAGAAGGAGGAAGAAGAAGAGTGTTGCAAGTGTTGGTGTGTTTTGTGAAATGAAATGCAAGACCTTATGTGCATACTTATAATCCCTCAACACTTATTTGTCTAGTGGGTATTGTGTCTTCAAGAGTACACACATATCTAATTAAATAATCAAGAAGATCTTGGATGGATTGTTTGAGTGATATTGTAGGATTGAGAAGGATATGGAAGGATTTTATAAGAGATTCTTAGTACATACATAATCTAAAAAAATCCAAGTAAGATCTAAGAAATATATTGCAAGATTCAATAAAATTTGGTGGGCCACTCCATAGTTTGAAACCGTATGTGGGTATGGGGGAGGGGGTAGAGTGTAACTTTGTTGGTAACTAAGATATAAGTAGGTGTTTAACTAGGTACCGGGTATTTTATCTAGCGTTTAAATCCCGGTTTATGGTGTTGTAAATTATTTTTATTATTCTATAAAAATAAACTCGCCAAAATATTATAAAAATAAATTTCAGTTGCCAAGACTGGCTACGTTGTCTGTGTTTCGCACTAAAAGCACTGTGTCGCGCAGAAACACACGGTACGCGTTTAAACTTGAAAAATAACGTTTTTAAGCGTTTTAATTTATTTTTTTAACACGAACCTGATTAAAATAAAATTTTAATCATAACAGAATATTTGTGGGATTTAAATATTATCCGGGCGGTCACTAACGTTCGTTTCGCAGTTTTGTCGTAATTAGTTCTTTAGTTCACATAAACATGTTTTTGCCATACCGAATCCTTCGAAACTTATTTCTAAGTTATGTAAAGGATATTTAGGGTATGTTTGGCTTACGTCACAGTTCCGGAGTGTATGTCGCGTTAAACTGATTGCGTTTGAGCACCAGTTTGCGTATAACCTTCCAGAAAGTGATTTAAAGCTTGAAATCGGAATCGAATCAAATTGTAAAATCATTAAACACAATTGCACACATAATATCACCAAAACACATATAATAACACCAAAGCATATTGTTTTATTGATAACTGACATTGTTTTACATAATACGATGATTACAGAACGCAGTTGTCACAGTCTCCCCTACTTTAGGAAATTTCGTCCCGAAATTTTTTTTTTTTTGAGGAATCTTATGAAAACAAATGCGGATATTTCGCCTGCATTTGGTCCTTACATTCCCAAGTAAACTCGGGGCCACGTTTGGATTCCCAGCGAACTTTGACTAAATGAATCCGTTTGTTCTTCAACTGTTTGTATGTACGTTCCACTATCTCCACAGGTTTCTCGATAAAGTGCATCGTTTCATCAATTTGAATCTCGTCGAGAGGAATGTGAAGATCAGCGTCCGCTAAACACTTTCGCAAATTGGACACGTGAAAAGTCGGATGAACATTTCCAAGCTCTGGAGGTAGCTCTAGGCGATAGGCAACCTTTCCAATTCTTTCAACAATCTTAAATGGTCCAACATATCGTGGTGCAAGTTTTCCTTTCTTTCCAAATCTCACCACTCCCTTCCAAGGTGAAACCTTGAGTAGGACACGGTCTCTGACTTGAAATTCCATGGGCTTGCGTCCCAAATCTGCATAACTCTTTTGACGGCTTCTAGCGGTCACAAGATTATCGCGGATTTTCTTGATTTTGTCTGTTGTTCCAGAATGAGCTCAGGTCCAGTAAGATGAGCTTCACCGATCTCATTCCAACAGGCAGGTGAACGACATTTTCGACCATAGAGAGCTTCGAACGGTGCCATCTTAATGCTAGCATGATAACTATTATTGTATGAGAACTCGATCAATGGCAGATGAGAATCCCAATTACCACCAAAGTCTATCACGCATGTTCTAAGCATATCCTCCAAAGTTTGAATCGTCCTCTCAGATTGACCATCTGTTTGGGGATGATAAGCAGTGCTTAGATTCAGTTGGGTTCCCAACGCAGATTGCATGG